>CM074724.1:21716962-21844287 GCA_037306005.1 Rhinophrynus dorsalis | reverse complement strand
AAGCACCTCTCTTCTGATCTGGCTGAGCAGTTGTACATCAGTAAAAGGGGCGGGAGGGGGATACTTTATCATTCAATTACTCTTGAACTACAACTCTGACAGAATTGAAATAACACTCTCCAAAGTCCAAATACTTTGATGATTAATTAGAGCTGCTTTTATTATGAAACATTACTATCCCTTTAATGTTCATCAATTTAACTCTCTCCGGTAGCGAAGGAGGACTCTATCAGACTATGGGCCAGATTCTATTGCAGGTGCTAATCTTATCACTGCTTTTTTCGCCAGTTTTCTTCATTGACTTCAACAGGAAAATGTTTGATAAAACGGGTGTTAACATTTAGCACCTGCAATAGAATCCAGCCCAAAATTGGTAACTCAACCGTGTCGGCTCTCCAATACTGTCCTCCATCCTCCTTGTTTCAGTCCAGATATTGCAGGGGGATCACAAATACAAAGTAGCTAGAAGCCTCACACAAGGCTTCTGTCCGCAACAAGATCTAGATTTTGGGGAATTGTTATTTGTCCCCCGTGGTGCAATCAGTTCGCTCAATAATTACTCATCTTTTTCTTTTTGAATAAGACACTTTCTTATTTCTGTATATATGGAAAATACTATTTTTTAATGTTTATTTGAGGTTATGCACCATCAGCACCAAATGCACCTGTGTGCAGATGGGAAACTGGAGTCTCACGCAAGGTGATGCATGGAATGTGCACTCCATGGCTGTACCACTGCACCTGTAAAATAACAGTTCTGTGGCTCAGTATAGTTTTCATCCCATGTTGGTGTCTGCTGGTGTTCCAAGGATGACATGCAGCATATGGTTCTGGAAGGACAGAACATGCCATTACATAATGATATTACAATTAAAGTTCACAAATAAAAGCCAAAATATCTGTGTGTTGGGAAAAAGACAGCAAGTGAGCTAAATAGTGGGCTAAATGTGAGCTTTCCATGTTACCCCCTTAAGGACCAGAGGGGTGTGAGGTACATTGTGAAGCACAGTGGTCCTCAAGCAGTTAAAGCTTAAAGGGATAGTAATACTTCGTTTTAACTTTATTTTATTTTGTAGGCATTAAAAAAAACATGAAGAATGATATAAGTCTTATCTCTCAAATCTTTATGGTTTAAGAGATATTCACAAAGTATCCCCCCCCTGTTCAACCAGATCAGAAGGGAGGTGCCCAGGTAGACTGCAGAGAGGGACAATCTTCAATTAAGATAAGGGAAAAAGCTGAAAAACTTGTCCAGGGGGGAAGGGCTTTCATTGTTTTCATACAAAGAAAATTACAAAATAAAATAAAGTTAAAACGAAGTATTACTATCCCTTTAATAATTACCCCCCACACACTTTCCTTACTATGACCAGAAAGTCCTAATGACCCCTATCTCTTGGTTCAAGAGATAGCCTATTCAATCAGTCCTAAATGTCATGTCTATGGAGGAGGACAAACCCTCCTGCGGTGTCAGGTTTCTTGTTTCCAACCTATAACAGGAAGAGTGGACAAGTCAACACAACTTTATAAGGACCAGAAGCTTGTGATAAGCATTGTGAAGCAGGGGGGCATTAGGATTTTCTTACTGTAGTCAGGAATGTGGGGGCTTATTATTTGGAAGTGTTATTTCTCCTTTAAGCAACTGAAATATGTGAAATATCCAAATCAAGAACCAGTGCATGTATAATGAAGGCAATTAGCACAGTGATGATACTGACCAGAGGTGATGGTACTTTGACACTTATTCACAACAGAGAGAACAGAAACGGTCACATGAGACATAATATAAATATTACCACAGCTGTACAGTGGATCCCTCTGACAGTGTGGTTGGCAGGCAAGCAGGTACAGATTGTGCCAATCTACCATATATTTAAGCACATGACAGAGGGCATGATAAGGCTGCATGTTACATTGTTCTGATTATATTGCGCCCAATGTAAATCCATAGTAGCTCTGGTTCTACTTTATATTTTATCTGTCTCCTGATTAATTGGTCATCATTATGTGTAATGTGTACAGGATGAGACCAGGAAGATAGATCAGTTCCATTACATTAGTAATGAAAGCTGTGACAATTACATAATGCACAAAGAACATCCTGCTTTCGAAGAACGGTACATTACAGTCTGGCAAGGACTTGGAAGCCCAGTTCTTTGGTAAATTGTCAGCATAATATGTAGTTTAAACTAGTAAGGCCAAGGGAGGTAAGAGTAAGGACCAAGAAGATTTGTAAGTTGTATATTTTCTGCAACGTGATCTTCTTCTCAGTAGATTTTGTCCAGCTACTCATACAGGGTGGAGTAGTACACAATGGTTGGTAACAGGGATGAAAAGGACCAGAATACTGAGAACAGCTTTCTCACTACTGGGTTATTAAAGGGATAGTAATACTTCGTTTTATCTTTACTTTATTTTGTAGGCATTAAAAAACATGAAGAACGATATAAGTCTTATCTCTCAAACCTTTATGGTTTCAAAGCTATTCACATGCAAAGTTTCCCCTCACTGACTGAAATGGTCAAGTCTGCCATCTAGCTGTCAGATTTGGAATCCGGTCTGCAGATCAACCGGTGGCTCTTCAGCAGAGCCGAGATCACAAGATATAAAAATAACTATTTCATTGGAAGGGTCTAAAAAGTGTGCTTTCAAGCCAGACACACTTTGTAGACTATTCAAATGAAATAGTTCTTCTTATATCTCGTGATATCGGCTCTGCTGTAGAGCCACAGCCGGTCCACGGACCAGATTCCAAATCTGACAGCTAGATGGCAGACTTGACTGTTTTGGTCAGTGAGGGGAAACTTTGCTTGTGAATATCTCTCAAACCATAAAAGTTTGAGAGATAAGACTTATATCGTTCTTCATGTTTTTTTAATGCCTACAAAATAAGATAAAGATAAAATGAAGTATTCCTATCCCTTTAAGTTGGAAAAGTGCATATGGGATTTTTACTGTGTCTGCTATCTTAAGAGTCATAGTGGGCATTGTTAGAAAAACAAAAGAATTAACATGCAGATGTTTCTAACCGAACACTAAGGTACTTCCTGTATAAACAGATTCTCGTAGTACATGTCCTCATGTCAGGTGGAGTGTTTGACAGACCATTTTGAGCTGTTTTCTTGTATGTTATGGGATGATGGTTGGATGTCAGTTGCATGTTTAGATCCATGGGTTTTAATAACGCTGAAGTAATTCAGAATTAACGTTACCATTGGTATTGTTGTAAATGTAACAACGTTTTTCCCCGGAACACACTAAGAACCATCTCTTGTTTGTCTTCATCTCTCACTGTTCCATAACACTTGATAGCATCCTCAGGATCACCTGCTCATACTGTGCAGCAGCAGACCTTTCCACATGGCTTTGGGTTTATGAGAAATTGCTTCCCAGGTGTATTAAACTGTTTGATGTAAACATACACCTTCTTTTGAGCCTTTTTTCTATGTAGATTGGAATCAAATCTGTAGCATCATAACATAAATATAAGCCCAAGAACTGATAGCTTGGATAGGCTGAATTGAAATGCAGCTGGATGGTATTTTCCTACCTGTCCCACAGAAGTCCTGTTATGAACAGGGTTTGTTTCTCTGTATTTTCATCCTTGTAATGAATAGCTGAGGTATTTTACATAACAAAATGGCCACTGGGTGATTCTACATATACAGATGTGGCCGTACGTATTGTAAATGATTTCCCTTTCTTTATATTCCTGTAACTTTCTGTATTAAGTAAATGAAGAACCAGATGGACTTCAGTGGAAGTTCCTTACCAAATCAAGACATCTTAACTCCGAAAGACGATAGTTACATCTGTATCAGACAAATCCCATTGTCGAGCCAGAGAAAATGGTCTGAAGATTTGCGATTGTTGTCCTTCCAAAACTGAATAGGTCTTTGCCCTTTAGATTCCCATTTAAATTCATTCACAGGATGACACCAACAGATATACTGACAATGGTGGGAAGGCAGATGATGTGCCACTAAAATGCAGGACAGGTAGGGTTGCCACCTTTTTTTAAAAAAAATACCGGCCATGGCATTCCCTCCATAGACTTAACATTGGACAGAAGCCAATTTTTTACCGGCCTGCCGGTAAAATACTGGCTGGGTGGCAACCCTAAGGACAGTGGATGGCATCCTCCCAGCAACATTCTTGGGTGATGGAGCCTCTCATTTGATAGTTATTTTTCAGCCAAGTCCAGAATCCACTGTCCTTGGTTAGATGTCCTATAACAGATTACAGACACTGGCCCATATTTATAAAAACAAACTGGAGTTATAAGTCAGCCAACTGCACCACAGGAGACAAATAAATAATCCTGTTGAATTAAAAAGCTCTTTTAACCCTTTGAATGCTAGAGCAGTCCCCAATGTATTGCAAAGGGGCAGTCTCTAGCATTGAAGGGGTTAAAAGGATCTATTCAGATGCATGGAAGTTTAGGAATTTTTATTTGTCCCCTATGGTGCAGTTGGTTTACTCCAGAATAACTCCAGTTTTTATAAATATGGGACATGGTCTCATCTATGGTGTGCAACATTCTGTATGAATCAGTCATCATTGTCCAAGACTCTTTTACTTATTGCTACAAATAGGAATAGCAGCATTGTCAAACCTCTGGAGTACAGAACAATGTAACCCAATGGGGATATTATTTCCCCTCAGTTGTCCAGTTGATTTATTCCACATTTGCTCCACTTCAGATTGATAAAGAATGACCTTTGGCCCCTACTTCCTGGACATGTGACATCATTTCCTGTCTGAGCATCCTACTAATCCTGAGCTACTGGAACTGTCAGCACCATTTTACATTTGCATTCTGGGCACAGAGCGTTAGGGATATCTGGGAACTTTCCTCAGTGTTCCCCATAATGGATACATTTCTACTTGTTCTATCACTGAGGTGATATAGACAGTCATATATACTTCCCAACATTTCAAATGGCCAACGAGGGACACTTCTGATTTAGGTGGCACTTCTGGGGGCGTGGCTGGTAGGCGGGACATTTCCAAGATTTTTCAGGTTACTGCCTGACATATCTGCACCTCTTTGTGTAATTGATTAATGATTTTGAGAAAGACCAAAGTATTTTAATTACACAGATTCATTTACAAACACATGTACTTAAGATTAACAACACATCTATGTGAGTTTTATTGCTATGGAGCAATGTAATAGCCACTACTCATTCTGATGTCCTAAAAAGAGGGACAAAAGGGTAGAAAAGAGGGACATAGGGATTTGGGTCTCAAAGAGGGACTGTCCCTCCTGAAGAGGGACACTTGGGAGGTATGGTACTACATAGAGATATCACTGATTTATTTCATACACAGGAGAAGACAGACCTCTGCTTCTGCTGGGTAGAAATGGCACCAATTTAGAATGTAAAAAGCTGTAATTTGGCGCAGATCATGTAGCAACATAGTAATATAGTAAATTATGTTCTATAAAGACACAAGTCCATCAAGTTCAAACTTCTCCTCATATCCCAGTAATTTTATAGCTATCCTGCTACCAAATAAGTTAGTCTTTATCAGACCTTCCTGATCTGCCTACTAATAAACAGTATAACCCTGTATGTTCCCTTTGGAAAGAAATGCATCTAATCTTCTCTTGAATGTATCCATTGTATCTGCCATAACCACCTCCTTGGGCAATGAATTCCACAATTTAACAGACCTTACTATAAAAAACCCCTTCCATTGCTGAAGTCTAAACCTCCTTTCCTCTAATCTCAAGTGGTATCCCCTGGTCATTTGATCAGGCCTCGGAATGAATAGCTCACCACAGAGATCCTTGTATGGACCTTACATATACTTGTACAATGTGATAAGGTCTCCTCTTAGTCGTCTTTTCTCTAGAGTAAATAAACCAAGTTTGTCTAGTCATTCCTCATACGTCAAGTCCTCTGGTCCCTTAATTAATTTTGTTGCTCTCTGCTGTACCCTCTCTAGTTCTAGTGTATCCTTTTTCAGAATTCGTGGCCAAAACTGCACTGCATACTCAAGGTGAGGTCTTACCAATGATTTGTACAATGGCAAAATAATGTTATCCACTAGTGTTACAACTGAAATATTAATACCTAGCAATGAAAATAGGTTATATAATTTAAAATTAGTATTTCCAGCTATCATCTGTAAATATTCATTATTTTTTCTTAGATCTCTAAAACCCAATCCTAAATTTACATTTTATTGCATGTGTATACTTTCCTATTCAGACACTATCTGGTTAATTCTGTTGGTTCTGTTTGGAATGAGAAACAAAAGATTATGGAACTGCCATTTTCTTACACATATATTTCTGCAAATGAGTTTGTGTAATCCAGAAACGAATGGCAGTTGGGATGGGAAGCAGTGTGCCAGTGCCTGCCAGAACTGCACTAAATGACAATTAAATAAAGTTAAATATATCATAAAAGGTTGTTTTACATTTTAAAAAACATTTTCATGAATATATGAGGTTTTGAAAACTCTCTAAATCAACTATTTCTTTCAAATTGATAGCTTTATTATTGAAATTAGTACCTGTTACTCTTACATTCCGAAAGGGTTAACATATATCAGAAAAAATATTTATATTGCCTCTAAGACACCCTGTCTAAACTGTGATGGTAATTGGAGTCAGGGAGGCCTGGAAATGCAGAAATGGCTGCCACCCTGCAGAGAGTAAACACTAGGTTGACCAGACCTCACCTTTAACCGGGGACACATAGGAAAAATGCATACTGCAGGACTGCTTTGATTTCAGTGAAGCACTGAAAAATGGCTGTCTCTTATGTGTGCAAAAGAGCTAGTCAGAGACGCTCAACTAGGAAGAAGCCCACCCTCGAATTGATGAGGAGCAATAGGATAAGTATCCTACCCTGGGTGCAATCTCTATTAGCTCACTAGTGCCTTTCACAGAGAGGAAATATCCTAAAGCACATCATACTGATCCTACCAAAAGGCAGTCCAGTCACGAAGTGCCAGGCAAGTCCTCTCAGAACAAGACAAGCAGCCAACCCCAGACGTACGTGTCAGCCTTGTTGGACCTCGTCAGTGAGTTGCAGTTGATCTCTCTAGGCACTGTGAGCAAGGGGTCCACGTCTGGATTTCCCTGTTACCTTTAGGGTGACTAGACCCAAGGGCAATTTGCATATGCAAAGAGCAAGTCAGAGACCTCAACTAGGAACGAGCCTGCCCTCGAATTGATGAGGCTCTATAAGATAAGTGCCTAGAGAGATCAGCTGCACCATTGTGAAAGGCACTAGTGAGCTAAAAGAGATTGCATCCTGGGTAGGATACTTATCCTATAGAGCCTCGTCAATTCAAGGGCAGGCTTGTTCCTAGTTGAGCGTCTCTGACTAGCTCTTTTGCATATGCAAACTGCCCTTGGGATCACCGGACAGACTTGGGCTGTTTGCCACCGGCTCTAGCTGCACCACCCAGAGGAGGAGTGGTCAACCAGATTGGAAGACCTCCAGGTGCAGCCAGCCCAATGGAGAGCAGTGACCCAGGTAGGGACTCGCACTTCTACACACTGGAACAGGTCACTGCAGAGCAGGTATCATCTTCTTTGCTGTGAAGTCTCTGCCTTGTTCTGGGGAACAGGTTCAGTCCCTTCTGCAACAACAACAGAAATAGCCTCCCTGCCCTGAATTGAATACCAGGTCTTTCACAGCATACATTTAACTTGGGTCGACATGAATATAACAAAATATCACAATACATGGAAGACAAGACATACAACGAACATAACAGAGTATCACAATTTTGGGGTGTAGGATGAGGGAGTATAATTACAATATTGACGAGAAACTGAAGGTACCAGAATGCAACAGTGACATATTTGCATACTCGCATGGGACACAGCAATGCTGCAATGTATGTCACCAGCCAACAGATGGCAGTGCACCGAACAATGCTGCTATGCTTGTCACCAACCAATAGATGGCAATGCATAGGACAATGCTGCAATGCAAGGTTCAACCAATAGATGGCGAGATTGAGTTCAAAGTACTTGAGATAGGAAAAGTCCATAGCAGATGTATCGCTGTAATGTCCATGTAATCCCACAGTCCTCATATATCACAGGGGCATTAAAGTTTAACCTCCTGTTTCTTCACAGAAAGTGTCTTCTAAAAGCTGGCAGTATGTTTAGGAGTTTGAGTCCATCTTTAACCCGAAAAGGTCCAACTAGCTCATCTTTGATAATAACAGCCCATACCAGTACCACTCCTCCACCTTGCTGGCTTCTGAGTCGATGTGACGCTCTGTGACCGTTACTAATTCAGCCACGGGCCCATCCATCTGGACCGTCAAGAGTCACTCTCATCTCATCAGTCCATAAAACCTTTGAAAAATCTGTCTTCAGATATTTCTTGGCCCAGTCTTGACATTTCATCTTATGTGTCTTGTTCAGTGGTGGTCGGGTTTCAGCCTTCCTTACCGCTGCCATGTCTCTGAGCACTGAACACCTACTACTTATGGACACTCCAGGTAGGTTGCAGTTCTGGAATATGACAGCACTGGTGGATAATGAGTTCCTGGTAGCTTCATGTTTGATTCTTCTCAAATCTCTGGCAGTTAATTTGCGTCTTTTTTCTCAACACGTTTCTTGCGACCCTCTTGACTATTTGCAACAAAACGTTTGATGGTTCTGTGATCACGCCCCAATATCTTAGCAATTTCAAGAGTGCTGCATCCCTCTGAAAGACTTTTTATAATTTTTGACTTTTCAGAGTCAGTTATATCTCTTTTTCTGCCCATTTTCACCTGAGGAAATAAAGCTGCCTAATAATTATGCACACCTTGACATAGGGTGTTCATCTCCTTAGGCCACACCCTCTCTCATTACACATATACACATCACCTGATATGCTTAAATCCAATAAGCATTCCAGTTTATACAGCTTGGAGTTGAAAAATATGCATAAAAATGATGATATGGTCAAAATACTCACTTGCCTAATAATTGTGCATGCGGTGTTTTTGAAACTAAGGCTTCAGAACACAAATAGAGATTTGTAGATGGTATCTTGAAGTCCATGGTATTTACGTGTATATAAACCTACCCTGCACAGTTGTAGACGTGCTAGTGTCCATTTCAAACCCTAACAGTTTATCTTTGGCTTTATGAAGCTGTAACAAAAATTAACCATTTAGATGCTTACCTAGGTGCAGAACCCTCCCCAAAATGTGTAAGAAGATAAACTAAATATATCTGGTGCCACCTACTGGGGAATAATGACTTTCTCAAAATGTAATAACTATATGATTCCAAAATAGAAAAAAAAAAGAAACGCACAGACATAATAGATATTCACAGACTCAGTCAACAATAGTCTGGCTGTAGGAAAATATGCTATATAAAACATATACATCTAGTAAAATTATAAAAAAAATTAAAAACCTATCGAGGTCACATAAAATTTCCATCTATGAGCTAACTAAACCCTTTGAGTCTATATAAGGTGGAGGGAGGATTAACCAATAAAAATTCTGGTATGGGCACAAGCTATTACTGCTGTTCTTTGGTATCTGTGTCCCACAGATGTGGATAATTCTAGGAGGGGGCCTGGCTGGAAAGAAAGTGCACAGCACACTGGTATCTCAGAGTTGCACCCCTACTCATATTATAGACTGTCTGCCCACTTCCTTGTTTTAAAGAACGACTCCCCTCGAACTCACATCTTTTATCTTTAAAGGGATAGTAATACTTCGTTTTAACTTTATTTTATTTTGTAGGCATTGAAAAAACATGAAGAATGATATGTCTTATCTCTCAAACCTTTATGGTTTGAGAGATATTCACAAGCAAAGTTTCCCCTCCCGCCCCTTTTACCTAGTGTAAGCCATCTCTTCTCAGATGTGGAATCCAGTCCATAGACCAGACAGATAGCAGAAGGGGACAATCTTCTTCCTATGAGAACAATGAAAGCCTTGCCCCCCTTGACACGTTTTTCAGGTTTCTCCCGTATCTTAATTGAAGATTGTCCCTCTCTGCAGTCTACCTGGGCACCTCCCTTCTGATCTGGCTGAGCAATGTTACATCAGTAAAAGGGGTGGGAGGGGGATACTTTATCATTAAAGGGATAGTAATACTTCGTTTTAACTTTATTTTATTTTGTAGGCATTAAAAAAACATGAAGAATGATATGTCTATTCTCTCAAACCTTTATGGTTTGAGATATATTCACAAGCAAAGTTCCCCTCCCGCCCCTTTTACCTAGTGTAAGCCATCTCTTCTCAGATGTGGATCAGGTTGTATGACCAGACAGATAACAGAAGGGGACAATTTTCTTTGTATGAAAACAATGAAAGCCCTGCCCCCCTTGACAAGTTTTTCAGCTTTTTCCATTATCTTAATTGAAGATTGTCCCTCTCTGCAGTCTACCTGGGCATCTCCCTTCTGATATGGTTGGACAGGGGGGGAAACTTTGTTTGTGAATATCTCTCAAACCATAAAGGTTTCAGAGATAAGACTTATATCATTCTTCATGTTTTTTTAATGCCTACAAAATAAAATAAAGTTAAAATGAAGTATTACTATCCCTTTAAATTACTCTTGAACTACAACTCTGACAGAATTGAAATAACACTCTCCAAAGTCCAAATACTATGATGATTAATTAGAGCTGCTTTTATTATGAAACATTACTATCCCTTTAAGCCAGCCAATCAGCTTTCACACCTCACATTGTAGTGGCATACATATCTCTATCTGTAGAACTACCAGCTATATATATTAAATAGTCCATATCAGTTGTTCTATTTTGCAGTACTACCAGGGACACAACATATATATTTTTTTCTCTTAAGCCCCACATATCTTATTCACTAGTTCATGATAATAAATACAGGTAAAGGGGATTGATCTGGAAATTATTCATTGTTCTGATATTGTTTCCTCTACATGTTATATGCGTTTACTCAGTGTCTTGGTGATAGTATCCCATTATTTCAAGATGACATATACTGTACAGTAGATGGTGCAGCTCTAGAATTTGGGGGCAGCAAAGTAGAAAAATCTTCATGGCCGCCCACAACCCCCACCACATGCTTTCTCTTTCTGCTACCCCCCAGATTGCCAAGCCTTTATCTGATATGATCTTAGCTGTGTGTACCTGTATGGCCAATTACTCATCTTTTTCTTTTTGCATAAGACACTTTCTCAATTGTTTTTACAGCCTGCCACCAGCAAGGTTACTTGGAATGGAAGTATTTGGTTGATTTTCTGCATCTACAGAAAATCTATTGGTGGTTTGCGCTCCTTGTTCTGTTACCCGGTGATGGAGCTGGATGATGTTGAGTGTAAAACTTTTCTCTGGTTAGTTCTAAATAGCAAGCATAAAATGTTCTGCACATAGCTGTTCTTAAAGGGATAGTAATACTTTGTTTTATCTTTATTTTATTTTGTAGGCATTAAAAAAACATGAAGAACGATATAAGTCTTATCTCTCAAACCTTTATGGTTTAAGAGATATTCACAAGCAAAGTATCCTCCCCATTCAGCCAGATCAGAAGGGAGGTGCCCAGGTAGACTGCAGAGAGGGACAATCTTCAATTAAGATAAGGGAAAAAGCTGAAAAGCTTGTCAAGGGGGGAGGGCTTTCATTGTTCTCATAGGAAGAAGATTGTCCCCTGCTGTTATCTGTCTGGTCTATGGACTGCATTCCACATCTGAGAAGAGATGGCTTACACTAGGTAAAAGGGGCAGGAGGGGAAACTTTGCTTGTGAATATCTCTCAAACCATAAAGGTTTGAGAGATAAGACTTATATCGTTCTTCATGTTTTTTTAATGCCTAAAAAATAAAATAAAATTAATACGAAGTATTACTATCCCTTTAAGTAATTTACTAGGACTAAATCACTGCAAGATGTTTAAACCTGTTGAGCGCCAGAGGGATGGGCAATGCATTGTGGAGCCTACCCTTCTGGAGCTCAAAGGGTTAAAACTGCCTGTAGACCATAAATCTCCATAGGACGGTGTAGGAACAGCGCCACTGTAAATTTTCAGGCCACTGTGATGTTGCATCTAAAAAATTCAAGTTTGAGCTGTTATAATTTTTTAATAAAATATCTCTCAGCAGTGGGAGCACCCTTGTTTTATTCGGGGACATAAACCCTACAACATATATTTTTTCACATTTTAAGTATTACTATCCCTTTAAGGGGTTAACTGTTCAAGCAAAGCAATGTGTTGGAGACATCTGTAGCATTCAAGGCATTAAAAGCCCCATTTAAATCAATGGGGAATTTGGGGATTTTTTATTTCTCCCCTTAGTGCAGTTAGTTTGCGCCAGAATTGTTGCTCATGTACAAAAGACCATCTCAGTGTGTCTCAGTCTCTGTGCACATGTCACGAGCGGAGGACAGAGGAATAATACACCAGGATACACACAGGGGAGATGTGCGCGTTCAGTTCTATCAACACTGGAGCAGGAACTGAATCTAGTTTGATGTGCCACCCTGACACCTGTTTACTAGGAATGCTTTACTGTGTTTTTGTAAGGTTTTGTTCTGTAAGGTTGATGATTCTAGGGTAAGGGTGGCAGGTCCAGGACTGGCTTAATTTTTTTTGGCTAGGGAGGGGGAAGTCAGGGGTTGTGGTGACTAGGGTTATTGATCCTAGTGTAGCGATGCCTGCTTGTGGTTTGGAATATTGTTTTCAGTATTCTTTGGGGTTGTTTTCTGTGTTTTATGGTGTTCGGGGTAGGTTTTTCGATGAGGAGACTGGGTGATTTTGAGTTTCTTTGAGTTCCTTGAGTCTTGTTTCCCGCTACTTATTAACAAGCTACAGAAAAATGATATCCTTTTCTCATGCATGGGGAATCTTTCAGGACTTGCTGACATTGATGGTAGAAACGTTCTTTCTGTTATTGCATTGTACAGTGTTAAAGGGTATGACTGATGTAAGTTACTATTTGATACTCAATATTTGCATAATTATTTAGCTTTTATGATATGCCCGTCCTACCTCTTTCTCTGATATCGGTAATTTCTCCAGAGGACCATCTGAATAGTAGTGAGTCGACCAGTTGTCTCGGAAGCCCACCTGACAAATCAGTCACAGTGAGACACTTGTCTCAGTGTGAGTAACATAGTAACATAGTAATTTAGGTTGAAAAAAGACTTGCGTCCATCTAGTTCAACCTTTTCCTATTCCTGTTTACCATCGTTGATCCAAAAGAAGGCAAAAAAAACCCCTCAATTAGCAATTTAAAATTCTGCTTTGAATGGAGGGGAAAAAAATTCCTTCTTGATTCCAAATGGCAATCAGATTTCTCCCTGGATCAACAAACCCCAACTAAATATTCATCCCAATACTAACGTACATAGCCCTCTGTGTTATGCTCTTTTAAATAAGTATCCAGGCCCCTTTTAAAGGCATCTAATGTATTCGATAGCACCACCTCCTCAGGCAGTGAATTCCATACCTTTATTGTCCTTACTGTAAAGAAACCCTTCCGCTGTTGTAGATTAAATCTCCTTTCCTCAAGTCTAAGTGGGTGGCCCCATGTCCTGTGTACTGTTCTGTTAATGAGTAATTGCAATGCCTCCCATGCACTGACTAAAGCACACTCATTACATAACATTCGTTAAAAGAAAAGAAAACTGGAGAAATTGTGTGTCAGTATGCATTATGTCCATACATATACATGGGTCAGGAGCGTTAAGCTTAAAGGGATAGTAATGTTTAATTTTAAGTTTCTTTAATATTGTAGGCATTAAAAAGAATGACATTGATGCAAGTCTTATCTCTCAAACCTTTATGGTTTGAAAGATATAACTTGCTAAAGTTCCTCCCTCCAAGCTGTTTCAGAAAAGTCAGCGCTCTAGCTGACAGCAGCAGATTCCGATCATTTGACCTGACGGCGGCTCTTCAGCAGAGCTGAAATCATGCTATTTAGAAATTAATAGTTCATTGGAACGGTCTACAAAGTTTGGCTGGTTTGCAACCATAAAGGATTGAGAGATAAGACTTACATATATGTAATTCTTTTTTTAAATGGCTACAATATTAAAGAAACCTAAAATTAAACATTACTATTCTTTTAAGTATAAGAGCAGCAAATGGGCTGTGCTGGTGGAGTTGTATATTCCCCTGAAAGGATTCTTATGATCATTTGCAAATATGGCTGAGTCTGAGACAATTTTTACAAACTCCAGGTAGAGGGAGCTCTCCTCATTGAAAGTGGTAGAAGCAAAACACTGAAACAGCAGATTCAAACTAATTACACAGAAGTAAAGAAGTCATTAAAGTAGTGAAAGTTAAAACATTACTAATTCTTTAATGTTGAAGAAGAACAGAGACTTAATTATGCAGATTTTTCTTTTTCGATGGACAGTAATAGAGAACACTTTTTTAAAAAAGACAGAGCGGTTCAAAGAATTGTAACAAGTGCAGCGGGTGTACGATCAGGCCGTAATAAATAAAGATGGAACTTTTATTTAACGTGTTAAAAATGATTAGATTAATTAACCCCTTAAGGAACAGCGGTGTGTGGTCCTTTAAGAACCAGATAGGAAACATTGACATGCCGTCCCACGTGACTGATCACTTGTGCCAGCACGCCGAACGGGGGATTGAAAGTGATCGCTCCGGTCTTAGACTGATCAACTTAAGTCCCCGGTATTACTCACCGCGCTCCTGCAGGAGCACGGTGAGTAAAAGTACGTGACGTACCAGGACCGTCACTGGTCCTTAAGTGCCGCGTAACGGTCTGGGTACGTCAATGGTCCTTAAGGGGTTAATGATTTCTGTAGTTTAGGAAGCATAAACAACAAGTATGTTTTCGTATCAAAAACATTTTTTTTAAACTCACAGACTCTAGTTAACCCTTTGAGTGCCAGAGGGGTACGCAACACATTGCAAAGCAATGCGTTGCGTGCCCCTCTGGCACTCAAAGGGTTCAGCCTTATGAGTGTCAGAGGGGTCCCCAACTCATCTCTCTGGCACTCAAAGGGTTGAACTAAGAAGAGGTTAACTCTGAATAAAATCCCTCCCGGTCCATCTACAGTTAGCATTATGTTCATTGACTATTATGCTAATACTACATTATGGGCGAGATGTTCAAAAAGTCGTCATGAGTTGGTGGTAAAAGAAGGACAATATTTTCAGAAGTAAATCCGTCACGTTTGAAAATTAATCTAAAGACTTAAAAATGACAGTAAGATATTGAACATTGCCGTTAAAAATTCTGATCTTAGAAATTGTCTTCGATTTTGTCTTTGAAACGAAAATTTTCAAAGAAACAGACATTTTTTGTCTTTAAAATGAAACTTTTCAAAGAAACAAAGACTTTTTTTGTCTTTGAAACGAAAAATTGCTTCTTAGAACTTTCATTTTTCGTCTCCGAGTTTAGACCTTTTTTATTATGTCGGGAAAAAAATGATGTTAATCAGACAAAAAAATGAAGTTCAAACGAATATTTTTTTCTGAAAATACCTTACATTATGATGGAAGATTAAACCACACCCACTTTTAAGACGGGTTTTTCCCTTTGAAGGAGATGGCA
The DNA here is from genome assembly GCA_037306005.1 of Rhinophrynus dorsalis. Classification (NCBI taxonomy): domain Eukaryota; kingdom Metazoa; phylum Chordata; class Amphibia; order Anura; family Rhinophrynidae; genus Rhinophrynus; species Rhinophrynus dorsalis. The sequence continues at coordinate 21,828,783 of CM074724.1, read as the reverse complement.
GAATTGGATGCAAAAAATGATGGAAACATGTCTGAGAATTGAATTGAGGGATCCGGGTGTAAGAACTTTTTTATTCTGATTACAGACAATTTCAGTTACCACCACTTTCTGAACATCTCGCCCTAAATGTTTGTTATTGAGTAACACGAATATAAAGAATTGCTCTAATAAAATTCTGTTCTAGAAAGTTTCTAGCAATTCATCACCAGTGTGTAATATTGCAGTCTTTCCAAGTTTGCTCATAAAGTGCATTAGTTATTAAATATACACTGAAGATTAATGATAACAGCATAGAACAAGGATAGGAAACTCCAGTCATTTAAAGGACCACTATCATCTCTTACTAATAATCTGAATGGCCGTTCTGTAAGGCTTGATTCCCCATTAGTATTGGGGATCATTTGGACGTGATTCTTTGTAGAAGGACTTCGTTATCCCAATATCCTCTTGCTGAAGTGTTCTTAGGAAACAAGGAAAACTTCAGTAGGAGGAGTCTGGAATCCTGGAATACAGCAGAAATGAATCATGTCATTTTCCATGGACATGTTACCCTGTATGAATTAAAGATTCATTCTGCACAACCAATCCACAAAGAATTATATATCTGGGCCATTATCATTTCCTGCCCAGATTAAGGTAAATGAAGATTAATTATAAGCAGGAGGCTGGTAGAGTGAAAGTGATACCTTTATTGGCTAACTATGTAGTTCTTAGCCAATAAAGGTATCATTTTAACTCTAGCAGTCTCCGGCTTTTTCTATGACTATCATGGTAACACCTTTTATCTATATTAATTAAAGCGGAACTACCACCCCACCTAAAGTTCCCCCAAAGAATTACCCATATGGCGACTAGCTGCTCAGTAGTACTAGTCACCAGAATTATTACTTTGTCCTAGAGAAATTCTGCTGCTCCCGGGACTGACAGTCAGGAAACAGCGCAGACATCTTTGCATAGTGAAGTCTGTGCGCCCGCGCTGTCAGTCCCAGCTGGCTCTAAGCAGCATTGCTAGGTACCGTATGGGGCTGAGAGCGGGCGCACAGACGTCACTATGCAAAGATGTCTGCGCTGTTTCCTGGCTGTCAGTCCCGGGAGCAGTAGGAATTCTCTATAACGAAGCAATAATTCTGGTGACTAGTACTATTGAGCAGCTAGTTGCCAGTTGGGTAATTCTTTGGGGGAAACTTTAGGTGGGGTGGTAGTTCCCCTTTAAAAGGAAGTGTTAGTGTTCCTCTAAGTCCTTCTAACAGTCATATTAAAGGATTATTAATAATAAAATATACCTTGTTAAATATTTAAAGGCATAGTATTACTTCAAAATTACTATCCCTCATATTGTAGCCCTTAATAAACTGAGTTAAATGACACCAGTGGCATCTCTCAAACCTTTATGGTTTAAGAGATAGCCGCTTTCAAAGTTTCCTCTCCCCTGCTGTCAGCGTTCTGCTGCCAGCAGGGGAATCCGGTCCCAGGACAGGCGGAGGCTCTTAAACAGAGCCAATATCTTGTTATGGAAGGAAAAATGATTCATTGAAACAGTCTTCTACATGTGCTTGGTTACCAAGCATACGTAGAAGACTGTTTCAATGAATCATTTTTCCTTCCATAACGAGATATTGGCTCTGCTGAAGAGCCTCCTCTTGATTCAGAGACCGGATTCTCCTGCTGGCAGCAGAACACTGACAGCAGGGGAGAGGAAACTTTGAAAGCAGCTATCTCTTAAACCATAAAGGTTTGAGAGATGCAACTGGTGTCATTTAACTCAGTTTATTAAGGGCTACAATATGAGGGATAGTAATTTTGAAGTAATACTATCTCTTTAAGTGTTTGGTGTTATAGTTAAACATAAAGATGCAAACATTTTCATCTTCTGATAGAACTTAAGCTATATGATATTGCATGTGCTATTCTTTAGCAGAGTGCGAGAAGCCATCTTATTTTGTATTCTTCACTTCCTGCTGTGTCTGAATCCTTTTAATTTCCAGAGGGGTATGTAACACATTGTCTCTCAATGTGTTTTGCGTACCCCTCTGGCACTCAATGGGTCTTGAACAGGAAGTGCAAAGGAAAACCGTACCCCCCCACACAGCCTGCTCGTGAACTGGACATGCAATTTCATATATCTGAAATTCTATCAATGTATGATATGATAAGATAGTTTCAGTTAGTTCGCATTTAACCCCTTCTCAATACTTTGGAGATGCCTCCAGTCTCCAAAGAGCTGCAGTAGATCTCTCAACTTAAAGGAGCAGTAAACTTTTTTTATGAAAACACATATTTTATAGAGCTTTTCCTTCTGAATAAAACAAGGTCACTCCCATAGCTGTCAGATGTTTTATTCAAAATTTATAGCAGTTCAAATAACCATGAAGTGAATTTACTGTGTTTACTTCCTGATAGTTCTAACTGACAGGAAGTGACTCAGCAGTTTATATCACATTCTATGGAGAACTGTATGTCTCTGACTTTTCTGAATTTCCTCTCCATTGGAATCTAACAGGAAATCTAATTAGAATTTGACCACTAGAGGGCACTGCTAATGTAAAAAACACATGGGTTTAAACTGTAATAACTCTGGAAATATAAATCTCTAGGCAGTGGGAGTACCCTTATTTTACTCAATAGGAAAATCCCTACAATATATATTTTTTCATAAAAAAGTTTACTGCTCCTTTAAGTGTTTGGTGTTATAGTTAAACATAAAGATGCAAACATTTTCATCTTCTGATAGAATTTAAGCTATATGATATTCCATGTACTATTCTTTAGCAGAGTGCGAGAAGCCATCTTATTTTGTTCTCTTCACTTCCTGCTGTGTCTTAATACTTTTAATTTTCGGAGGGGTATGTAACACATTGTCTAGCAATGTGTTGTGTACCCCTTTGGCACTCAATGGGTCTTGAACAAGAAGTGCAAAGGAAAACCGTACCCCCCCATCCAGCCTGCTCATGAACTGGACGTGCAATTTCATATATCTGAAATTCTATCAATGTATGATATGATAAGATAGTTTCAATTAATTCACATTTAACCCCTTCTCAAAACTTTGGAGATGCCTCCAGCCTCCAAAGAGCTGCAGTGGATCTGTCACCTTAAAGGGATAGTAATACTTTGTTTTATCTTTATTTTATTTTGTAGGCATTAAAAAAACATGAAGAAGTTTTATCTCACAAACCTTTATGGTTTGAGAGATAGTCACAAGCAAAGTTTCCCCTCCCGCCCCTTTTACCTAGTGTAAGCAATCTCTTCTCAGATGTGGAATGCAGTCCATAGACCAGAGAGATAACAGCAGGAGACAATCTTCTTCCTATGAGAACAATGAAAGCCCTGCCCCCCTTGACAAGTTTTTCAGGGTTTTCCCTTAATTGAAGATTGTCCCTCTCTGCAATCTACCTGGGCACCTCCCTTCTGCTCTGGCTGAGCAGTGTTACATCAGTAAAAGGGGAGGGAGGGGGATACTTTGTCATTGAATTACTCTTGTACTACAACTCTGACAGAATTGATATAACACTATCCAAAGTCCAAATACTATGATGATTAAATAGAGCTGCTTTTATTATGAAACATTACTATCCCTTTAAGATATGTTTAGTTACTTTTAATCCTTTGAATGTTCAGAACAGCTGGAAAACAGAATACTTCAGGCAGCACAGAACTCATCCTCTAAATAGCACATATAAGACCTTGTATGTGCTTGTACGAAAAGCTGATCCGTTCTGTGCCGCGTGAAGTGTTCTGATTTCCAGCTGTTCTGAACATTCTGCTTGTATGTGTCCCAAACAGAGATGGGTCTAATATCCCCGCATGTGCATTTGTCAGCTTACATCCCAGCTGACTTCTTCAGTTGTGAGTACATATTAGTTTCTTATTGTGCTTTACAATCTATAGAGACAATATTGCATTACTGGGAGCCATTTTCTTCTTCTTGTTTTCCATGGTTGGTCATGTTGGGAGAGTGATTTAAGAAGGAGCGGCCTTGTATAACAGTGATTCACAGATCAGCTGATTTGGGGCAGAATTAAATCCCCTCAAGTGTTTGGGATGTTTCCCACATTTTTGTCGAAGTAGAATTTAATTTTGTGAGCATAACTCACTTGGGTGATCGGTGAAGGTATTATCGTTTTATTGAGTTTAACACAAGTGGCACCTCTTTCCTCTTCTCCCTCTCTCTTTGTCTACATTGCAAAGCCCTGACACTAAAAGGGTTAAGCCTTTTCATGCCAGAGGGGTACCCAACACATCGCAAAGTCAATGCGTTTGATACCCCTCTGACATTCAAAGGGTTAAGTCATCTCCATGCGGTATGCCTACCATTTAGTTACTAGGCAGGAAAATCTTTGCAGTGCCAGACGTTTACACATTAGTAATCGTACAAGAGAGAGATACAAGATTCACTGCAAACACCGGAGCCTCCGGGGGAGGGAGGATGCGCAGAGTCCACAAGTACACCAGTACGTCTTAGTACATAAACCGGGTTCTTATTTGACGCCTGGAACAAGACAGAAAGAGGAGGTTCTCCGGTCACTGCGCCTCTTTTATTTGCTTTCTCCCGCAGGGGCGGACACTTATTCCTGTAACCAGCAAAACACAATAAAATACCGGAACGTGAGATATCCTGCTGGGAACTGATACAGTGAAAAACATGAGAAAGGTTTGACTTTTAACCCTTTGATTGCCAGAGGGGCGTCCAACGCATTAGTTTGCAATGCATTGGACATCCCCCTGGCATTCAAAGTGTAACCCATGATAAGCAAAAATACAAGTGCATATATAATAATAACTCCTACAGTGCTTGGTACCCCACGGTTGCTTACCATAGAAGGAATACTGCCTGGCTATCATGTTCATAGAGGCGGCCATGACAGCTGCTGGTCGATTTTTCAAACTGAAGCAGGCAGAGAGCAGGAGCCTCCTTAACCCTACTTAATGAAGCAATGCATTGCAAATCCCTCTGGTCCTTAAAGGGTTAAGATTACCATGTGCAGGGTATGTGCCCCATGGTCCTGTTAGCAACTGTCATGTCTGCCCCCATGGATATGACCATACCTGGGAACTTGGCCATCTTGAGCCCCCAGAGAGGGCTCATATGCCGCCGACAAGAGGATATCATTGGCGCAATTTGTGTCATAAAGGCGGCGGGCTTAATCAGGTGGGCTGGGCTTACAAGTACTTGTATCATAAAGTGGGTGGGAAGTGGGAGGAACAGATAAGAAGGAGGAGAAGTGGGGTGGAAGTGGGTAGAACAGGGCGGGAAGAAGGAGACATGGGTGGGAAGTGAGTGAACAGGGTGGGAAGGAGGAGAAGTGGGTGGGAAGTGGGAGGAACCGGGAGGAAAGTTGAAGAAGTGGGTGGGAAGTGGGCAAAATAGAGTGGGAAGGAGAAAAGTGGGATGAAAGTGAGAGAAACAGGATGAGAAGGAAGATAAGTAGGAGGGAAGTGGGAGGAACAGGGTGGGATGGAGGAGAAGTGGTCAGGAAGTGGTAGGAATAGGGTGGAAAGCAGGAGAAGTGAGAGGGGAAGTGAGAGGAACAGGGTGGGAAGGAGGAGAAATGGGAGGAACAGGGTGGGAAGGAGAAGCAGGCAGAAAGTAGCAGGAACAGGGTGGGAAGGAGGGGAAGAGGCAAAACTGGGAGAAAAGGAGGAGAAGTGGGAGGTAAGTGGGAGGAACAGGGTGGGAAGGAGGAGAAGTGGGAGGAAAGTGGGAGGAACAGGGTGGGAAGGTGGAAAAGTGGGAGGAAAGTGGGAGGAACAGGGTGGGAAGGAGGAGAAGTGGGAGGAACAGGATGGGAAGGAGGAGTGGTGGGAAGGAGGAGAAGTGGGAGGGAAGTGGGAGGAACAGGGTGGGAAAGAGGAGTGGTGGGAAGGAGGAGAAGTGGGAGGGAAGTGGGAGGAACAGGGTGGGAAGGAGGGGAAGGGTGGAATGGAGGAGAAGTGGTCAGGAAGTGGTAGGAATAGGGTGGAAAGCAGGAGAAGTGAGAGGGGAAGTGAGAGGAACAGGGTGGGAAGGAGGAGAAATGGGAGGAACAGGGTGGGAAGGAGAAGCAGGCAGAAAGTAGCAGGAACAGGGTGGGAAGGAGGGGAAGAGGCAAAACTGGGAGAAAAGGAGGAGAAGTGGGAGGTAAGTGGGAGGAACAGGGTGGGAAGGAGGAGAAGTGGGAGGAAAGTGGGAGGAACAGGGTGGGAAGGTGGAAAAGTGGGAGGAAAGTGGGAGGAACAGGGTGGGAAGGAGGAGAAGTGGGAGGAACAGGATGGGAAGGAGGAGTGGTGGGAAGGAGGAGAAGTGGGAGGGAAGTGGGAGGAACAGGGTGGGAAAGAGGAGTGGTGGGAAGGAGGAGAAGTGGGAGGGAAGTGGGAGGAACAGGGTGGGAAGGAGGGGAAGGGTGGAATGGAGGAGAAGTGGGAGGGAAGTTGGAGGAACCAGTGGGAAGGAGATGGGGGCGGGAAGTAGCAGGAACAGGGTGGGAAGGAGGAGTGGTGGGAAGGAGGAGAAGTGGGAGGGAAGTGGGAGGAACAGGGTGGGAAGGAGGGGAAGGGTGGAATGGAGGAGAAGTGGGAGGGAAGTTGGAGGAACCAGTGGGAAGGAGATGGGGGCGGGAAGTAGCAGGAACAGGGTGGGAAGGAGGAGTGGTGGGAAGGAGGAGAAGTGGGAGGGAAGTGGGAGGAACAGGGTGGGATGGAGGAGAAGTGGTCAGGAAGTGGTAGGAATAGGGTGGAAAGCAGGAGAAGTGAGAGGGGAAGTGAGAGGAACAGGGTGGGAAGGAGGAGAAATGGGAGGAACAGGGTGGGAAGGAGAAGCAGGCAGAAAGTAGCAGGAACAGGGTGGGAAGGAGGGGAAGAGGCAAAACTGGGAGAAAAGGAGGAGAAGTGGGAGGTAAGTGGGAGGAACAGGGTGGGAAGGAGGAGAAGTGGGAGGAAAGTGGGAGGAACAGGGTGGGAAGGTGGAAAAGTGGGAGGAAAGTGGGAGGAACAGGGTGGGAAGGAGGAGAAGTGGGAGGAACAGGATGGGAAGGAGGAGTGGTGGGAAGGAGGAGAAGTGGGAGGGAAGTGGGAGGAACAGGGTGGGAAAGAGGAGTGGTGGGAAGGAGGAGAAGTGGGAGGGAAGTGGGAGGAACAGGGTGGGAAGGAGGGGAAGGGTGGAATGGAGGAGAAGTGGGAGGGAAGTTGGAGGAACCAGTGGGAAGGAGATGGGGGCGGGAAGTAGCAGGAACAGGGTGGGAAGGAGGAGTGGTGGGAAGGAGGAGAAGTGGGAGGGAAGTGGGAGGAACAGGGTGGGAAAGAGGAGTGGTGGGAAGGAGGAGAAGTGGGAGGGAAGTGGGAGGAACAGGGTGGGAAGGAGGGGAAGGCTGGAATGGAGGAGAAGTGGGAGAGAAGTTAGAGGAACCAGTGGGAAGGAGAGGGGGGCGGGAAGTAGAAGGAACAGGGTGGGAAGGGGCAAAACCAGGGAAAAAGGAGGCGAAGTGGGAGGTAAGTGGGAGGAACAGGTTGAATCAGCTCTGTCTCCAGAGAGACCTGGTAATTCAGTCTGAAAACTGGAGTCTCTGGGGCAGATCTGAAGAGTTCCCAGGTATTAACTGGAGATGTTATCTTTTGTACGAAGACACAAGGGGCAAAATGAGAGGATTTGTGTCTGTAATACGATAAGTGGGAGGTTATTATGTGTGTTACTTATCTTTCAACATCTTGGATACAGGAGACCGGGAATTTATTTAGCATCCAAAGTCTTTAAAAAAAGCAATTGTACCTACAGTATATGTAAAAGTGAGTTGAACAACCTTCTGGTCCTTAAAGGGTTAAGATGACAGAAGACAGAGATATCACTGCTTGGACATACACAACACCAATCTGGTCTCAGTGCCAGTGCACATATAGACAGGTAGGTAACATGTCTCCCTCTGAATCACTATACAAAGTACATATCTCACTGCTCGTACACACACACACACACACAGGACTTCTCTCCTTGCCTTTCTGTACAACCAAAAGACCTCGCTGCTTGTACACACACAGACAAGCAGGACTTCGCCCTCTGCCTTTCTGTACAACTTAGTAATATCACTGTATGTACACACTCAGGCAAGCAGGACTTTGCCTCTGTTTTTCTATACTGTTTGTACACACAGACAAGAAGGACTTCTCCTTCTGTCTTTATGTACAAGTTAGTGTTATCACTGCCGATACACACAGACAAGAAGGACTTCTCCCTTTGCCTCTCTGTACAAGTTAGTGATATTACAGTGTGTACACACACAGACAAGAAGGACTTCTCCCTCTGCCTCTCTGTACAAGTTAGTGATATCACTGCCTGTACCCTCACAGACAAGCAGGACTTCTCCCTCTGCCTTTATGTACAAGTTAGTTGTATCACTGCCTGTACCCACACAGACAAGAAGGAGCTCTCCCTCTGCCTTTCTGTACAATTTAGTGGTGTCACTTCCTGTACCCACACAGACAAGAAGGACTTCTCCCTCTGCCTTTATGTACAAGTTAGTGATGTCACTTCCTGTACCCACACAGACAAGAAGGAGCTCTCCCTCTGCCTTTATGTACAAGTTAGTGATATCACTTCCTGTACACACACAGACAAGAAGGACTTCTCCCTCTGCCTTTATGTACAAGTTAGTGATATCACTTCCTGTACCCACACAGACAAGAAGGAGCTCTCCCTCTGCCTTTATGTACAAGTTAGTGATATCACTTCCTGTACACACACAGACAAGAAGGAGCTCTCCCTCTGCCTTTATGTACAAGTTAGTGATATCACTTCCTGTACCCACACAGACAAGAAGGAGCTCTCCCTCTGCCTTTATGTACAAGTTAGTGATATCACAGTGTGTACACACACAGACAAGAAGGAGCTCTCCCTCTGCCTTTATGTACAAGTTAGTGATATCACAGTGTGTACACACACAGACAAGAAGGACCTCTCCCTCTGCCTTTCTGTACAATTTAGTGATGTCACTTCCTGTACCCACACAGACAAGAAGGACCTCTCCCTCTGCCTTTATGTACAAGTTAGTGATGTCACTTCCTCTACCCACACAGACAAGAAGGACCTCTCCCTCTGCCTTTATGTACAAGTTAGTGATGTCACTTCCTGTACCCACACAGACAAGAAGGAGCTCTCCCTCTGCCTTTATGTACAAGTTAGTGATATCACAGTGTGTACACACACAGACAAGAAGGACCTCTCCCTCTGCCTTTCTGTACAATTTAGTGATGTCACTTCCTGTACCCACACAGACAAGAAGGACCTCTCCCTCTGCCTTTATGTACAAGTTAGTGATGTCACTTCCTCTACCCACACAGACAAGAAGGACCTTTCCCTCTGCCTTTATGTACAAGTTAGTGATGTCACTTCCTGTACCCACACAGACAAGAAGGAACTCTCCCTCTGCCTTTCTGTACAATTTAGTGATGTCACTTCCTGTACCCACACAGACAAGAAGGACCTCTCCCTCTGCCTTTATGTACAAGTTAGTGATGTCACTTCCTGTACCCACACAGACAAGAAGGACCTCTCCCTCTGCCTTTATGTACAAGTTAGTGATATCACTGCCTGTAACCACACAGACAAGAAGGAGCTCTCCCTCTGCCTTTATGTACAAGTTAGTGATATCACTTCCTGTACACACACAGACAAGAAGGACCTCTCCCTTTGCCTTTATGTACAAGTTAGTGATATCACTTCCTGGACCCACACAGACAAGAAGGAGCTCTCCCTCTGCCTTTATGTACAAGTTAGTGATATCACAGTGTGTACACACACAGACAAGAAGGACCTCTCCCTCTGCCTTTCTGTACAATTTAGTGATGTCACTTCCTGTACCCACACAGACAAGAAGGACCTCTCCCTCTGCCTTTATGTACAAGTTAGTGATGTCACTTCCTATACCCACACAGACAAGAAGGAGCTCTCCCTCTGCCTTTATGTACAATTTAGTGATGTCATTTCCTGTACCCACACAGACAAGAAGGAACTCTCCCTCTGCATTTATGTACAATTTAGTGATGTCACTTCCTGTACCCACACAGACAAGAAGGACCTCTCCCTCTGCCTTTATGTACAAGTTAGTGATGTCACTTCCTGTACCCACACAGACAAGAAGGACCTCTCCCTCTGCCTTTCTGTACAAGTTAGTGATATCACTGCCTGTACCCACACAGACAAGAAGGAGCTCTCCCTCTGCCTTACTGTACAAGTTAGTGATATCACTGCCTGTACACACACAGACAAGAAGGACCTCTCCCTCTGCCTTTATGTACAAGTTAGTGATATCACTTCCTGTACCCACACAGACAAGAAGGAGCTCTCCCTCTGCCTTTATGTACAAGTTAGTGATATCACAGTGTGTACACACACAGAGAAGAAGGACCTCTCCCTCTGCCTTTCTGTACAATTTAGTGATGTCACTTCCTGTACCCACACAGACAAGAAGGACCTCTCCCTCTGCCTTTATGTACAAGTTAGTGATGTCACTTCCTGTACCCACACAGACAAGAAGGAGCTCTCCCTCTGCCTTTATGTACAATTTAGTGATGTCATTTCCTGTACCCACACAGAGAAGAAGGAGCTCTCCCTCTGCCTTTCTGTACAATTTAGTGGTGTCACTTCCTGTACCCACACAGACAAGAAGGACTTCTCCCTCTGCCTTTATGTACAAGTTAGTGATATCACTTCCTGTACCCACACAGACAAGAAGGAGCTCTCCCTCTGCCTTTATGTACAAGTTAGTGATATCACTTCCTGTACACACACAGACAAGAAGGACCTCTCCCTCTGCCTTTATGTACAAGTTAGTGATATCACTTCCTGTACCCACACAGACAAGAAGGAGCTCTTCCTCTGCCTTTATGTACAAGTTAGTGATATCACAGTGTGTACACACACAGACAAGAAGGACCTCTCCCTCTGCCTTTCTGTACAATTTAGTGATGTCACTTCCTGTACCCACACAGACAAGAAGGACCTCTCCCTCTGCCTTTATGTACAAGTTAGTGATGTCACTTCCTGTACCCACACAGACAAGAAGGAGCTCTCCCTCTGCCTTTATGTACAATTTAGTGATGTCATTTCCTGTACCCACACAGACAAGAAGGAACTCTCCCTCTGCCTTTATGTACAAGTTAGTGATGTCACTTCCTGTACCCACACAGACAAGAAGGACCTCTCCCTCTGCCTTTATGTACAAGTTAGTGATGTCACTTCCTGTACCCACACAGACAAGAAGGACCTCTCCCTCTGCCTTTCTGTACAAGTTAGTGATATCACTGCCTGTACCCACACAGACAAGAAGGAGCTCTCCCTCTGCCTTTCTGTACAATTTAGTGATATCACTTCCTGTACACACACAGACAAGAAGGACCTCTCCCTCTACCTTTCTGCTACAAATGGTACCAGTTTAGAGACTAAAGTTGCATTAGTTGGTGCAGATCATATAATAGTTAACACTGAACTCTTATACCCTGAGAATTTTGCCCCTCACACTGAGATGAGTCAAAACCCAAATTCTCAGGGCCAGGGTATAATATATGTATATGGTCCCTTTCCACTGTATTATTTGGGCACAACATTGTTTTTTTTTTTTAGTTACACAAAAGTTTAGACCACCTGGGTAAATGCTTTGCAAACTTCTACCTCGGATGTGGCGTGCTGGGACTCTTCCAGATCATTAGGGAAGTCTGGCAGGGGCATCCGAAAGCCTGTTTTACCCTTAAGCCAAAACGTTCTCTGTTTGCCTTTTCCCTGGAACACAAACCAAGGAGACAGTTATTATTTTTCTTGATCGGGAGAGGCAACCTTTGGCTCTTCATCTGTTGGGGACTAAAGCTCCAATCATCTCCAACCTGGTGATGGTGGGAGATGTCGTTCAACAAAGCTGGAGAGCGAAAGGTTGCCTGTCCCTCATCTACATAGATTGGGCAGGTTAAGCCTTGCACACCACTCTGGCACTCAATGGGTTAAAAGAGAAAGTAAAAAAAACAGTGATAGTGTAAGTATAGATAATATGCACATATACTAAGCCATATAAACAAAACATACTGGGTTATATGCACAAAGACAAAAGAGGAGAAATTCTAATTCAAAGCAACTGCATCACATTTAACAAATACACATTTCCTTTGATTTAAATGATACTGTCCCCCTCACTTACTGTGGAGGGCTGTAGTCTTTGACTCAAGCTCTCCCACAGCATGCATTATAAAAAAAAATGCCTTCTGGACGCTAGTTGGCAGTGTTTGATTACACATGTTTGAGCTGCAATAACTTTCGAATTAAGCATCTCCCAGTGTTGGTATGACTCTTGTTTTACTCAACATGAAAAGTCCTATAACGTGCATTTTTTCCTACTGAGGATCTAATGTAAAATAACTAAACTTCAGAGTTCCTAGCTGGACTTACATGATATTTAAATTTATATAACCCAATTTCATTATTAGGTGTTTTTATTCCATTAAAGGGATAGTTATGTTTCATAACAGAAGCAGCTCTAATTAATCATCATAGTATTTGGACTTTGGAGAGTGTTATTTCAATTCTGTCAGAATTGTAGTTCAAGAGTAATTGAATGATAAAGTATCCCCATCCCGTCCCTTTTACTGATGTAACATTGTTCAGCCAGATCAGAAGGGAGGTGCCCAGGTAGACTGCAGAGAGGGACAATCTTCAATTAAGATAAGGGAAAAGCCTGAAAAGCTTGTCAAGGGGGGCAGGGCTTTCACTGTTCTCATAGGAAGAAGATTGTCCCCTTCTGTTATCTGTCTGGTCTATGGACTGGATTCCACATCTGAGAAGAGATGGCTTACACTAGGTAAAAGGGGCAGGAGGGGGAAACTTTGCTTGTGAATATCTCTCAAACCATAAAGGTCTGAGAGATAAGACTTATATCGTTCTTCATGTTTTTTTAATGCCTACAAAACAAAATAAAGATAAAACAAAGTATTACTATCCATTTAAGTGGTTAATCTTCTCTTCCTACTCCCAAGATTCTGATGTTTTTTTTTCACTTTAAAAACTGAGTTTATTTATAGCCAGCTGCTCTTATAGTCCAGACAATACGGCAGCGGTCCTCAATGAGGCTGCAGTGGCACTTTGGTGTGGCATTGAGATCCACTTAGAGTGTCCCTTTCTTCTGTTAAGATGGTTCAGATGTATATTTATTTAAATTATTACACACAATATTTTTGCTTTTGTCATTCTGATTGTGAATCGTAAGAAACTATTCATGTATGTATTTTCCCCTTCATTAAAGCGGAACTTTCGGCTATTAATAAGTCACCATGCATTCATTAACCTCTTAAGGACCAGCGGTCCAGGGAAGTTACCTTCCATTAAGGACCGCTTTGATCCTTGCCGACGCGCTGGTACACGTGACCTGTTAGGCGTAACGGCGTGCCACTTTGAGGCCTAAGAGAAATCAATTTTAGGCCCCGTTTTTACTTACAGTGCTCCCGGTAGAGCCCTGTAAGTAAAAAGTACATGACGTGCTATGACCGTCACCGGTCCTTAATGGTATAAGGACCATAGTACGTCACGTAGTCCTTAAGGGGTTAAAGTGGATGTGTCACCTACATACAAATTTGTTTCATGTAATAGGGTCCAGAATGGTATTAACCCCTTAACGACAGATGACTTACCAGGTACGTCCCGCAGAAACTGTCACTTAGTGACAGAGGACATACCTGGTAAGTCACGGAAGTCCGCGTCTCCGTGCGGCTGCACGCCGCTCGGAGACTCCGGACTTCTTTGAAAAAAAAAAAAAAAATGTTCGGCGGGTGTTAAGGTGACAGCCGTGTACGAACGCGGCTGTCACTAAGGGGTTAAACAAAACTTCCTTCTTTAATATTAAAACTCACTCATTCACTGGATATTGTATTTTTTTAGTTTTCCCTGGTGACGTCATCGTCTTGCTCGCAGCGGACCAAGGTTAACCGCAGTAACCGCAGGGAAAGTATAGCCGCCTCCTTTCTCTCATGTGATCCCTCCCAGATTCCCTTGCCCTGAGATGCGGCGCGCCCACTGCTAGATGTATTTGCTTTAGTGAGTGAGGTGCACAGCCTGCTGAGAAAGGGAAGGGCACCACTGCATGACTGACAAGCACACAATGGTGACGCGGTGCCTCTTGGGAACTCCGCACCAAACATGGATGTGATCTGTAGTGGATATCCGGGAAACTATAGGTACCTGTATATTAATAATAAGAGCGATGGTGGATATTTCTGGCATATTTTATTAGTTTGTAAGGGGCGAACTGTCATATAAGATCAGTTTTATATGGTGTGATACATCCACTTTAAGCATATGGTGACTAGCTTGGAAATACACATCTTACCTATAAAAAGCGCCACTGTTTGGAGACCGGAAGCCAGGTAACATTGAAGACATCTTGTCTGAGCGCCTGCGCCATCAGTCCCGGTCTCATGTAGAGCATTGCCACGTGCCACATGGTAACCGGGGACTGACAGCGCAGGCGCGCAGACTGCACTAACCTGCCCGTCAGTCTCCAAACGGTAAGGATTTCTTTAGAATGCGGCACTTTTTATAGATTAGACTTATTTCCAAGCTTGTCGCCATACGCTTAATGAATGCATGGCGAATTATTAATAGTTGAAAGTTTCTCTTTAAGCCTTTGAATGCCAGAGCGGTGCTCAACACATTCCTTTGCAATGTGTTGCGAACCTCTCTGGCACTAAAAGTGTTAAGCCCTGGACAAATGACATGCCTATTTTTAGGGGTATCAAATTAGAGGCGTAACTAGAACGGTCCGGGCTCTGGTGCAAGAAGTGCCATGGCCCCCCCCAACCCCCAAACACATTGGCCCCCGGGCCCTCCACAATGTCTCCATTTCCTACCTCCCAATCCCTGGTGGTCCAGTGGGGTGGCAGGAGAGGCGGGCTGGTGCGACGTGCTCCCACACTGTCCTCCTCTGTAATGCAGAGCGCTGGGTGATGATGTCATCTCCCAGCGCTCTGAATTACTAGAGCGCGGGAGGGAGCTTGCGGCGCCAGGAGGAGGGGCTCACAGGGGGCAGCTGGGCCCCTGGAGTGATGGGCCCGGTCGCGGTTGCGACCCCTGCAACCCCTATAGTTACGCCAATCAAATCCTGGTCTGTTAGTGGCCACTGAGGGCACGGGTTGAGAACCACTGTTCTAGAATATGTGCCTTGAACAAAAAAACGCTGAGAACCACTGCAATACGGTATGTGTAATGTACCTTTATCTGAATCGTTCCTCTCTCTTTTAAATCATATCCTCCAATGGATTTTAGGGCCATAGCAGTAGATTCAGAAACATGGATTCGAAGAGCTGTAAGATAAAGAGAAACAAATATTATATATGTATTTCCTATATGTGTAAAAAAGCTAAGTTGGTTTCTGGTTCACTGTCCACTCCGCCCCCGGCGGCAGGAGGGAGGAGATAGGCGGCACGCAGTGAATCAGCAGCACTGATTATCACAGAGGTGTGCAGGGAGGCTCAGCACCTCTATCCACTCCTGTGGAAATCTCTGCACCATGACTCACCATTGCAGTGGTCCAACAGGTGCGCACGGCATGCCCAATTGAACAGGCAACACTGCAAATCATTCTCTAATGTATGTATATATATATATATATATATATATATACTAGCCAGACCTGAAAAGTTACTCGCCACTCCAAGCCATAGCATACCCACCAGGGCTGAATTTCTACTCGCCAGGGCTAAATTTTCACTCGCCATTGGCTAGTGGAAATTTTGAGCTCTGTATATATATAAAATGGTGGGGGTGGAAGCACTCACTCTCTCATGCTGATATGCCCAGGTGCACAATCCTCATGTATAGACATAGATATAAGCATAAAAAGAGAGGCAGCACCAGTGGGACTTTGTTATGGTAATTTTATTGAGCAAAAAATGGCAAAAATATTGGTCAACGTTTCGGTCCCTAAGGGACTTGTGTTATGCTGTAAAAGTTGTACAAAGATTTATTTGAGCTCTCAACTTTTGCATCATGTTAGAAGTCCTATGAGTGCTGTTTACACCTCTCTCTCTCTCTCTCTCTCTCTATCTCCTTCTTTTTCTAATAAAAAAATATATATGGATCGGGGCATTCACATAAAGACATCAGGTAGATGAATGCTCTAGTTCCTTTCCTGTTAGGTTAAACTAACCGTCAATTTACTTCATCCATCCACAGCACAGTATGTAACACAGTGCTAGGTTTTTAATATTTTTTAATTATATATATAATAATTTTTGATTAATTAGAGCTGCTTTTATCATGAAACATTACTATCCCTTTAAAACTAAAATGTTGCTATTCTAGTGATACTATAGAGTGTACGATTGAAATTGAGCTAAACTTGTGTCACCTGAAAATATGTAATTGAAATGGAGCTACACAAGGGATACCACAGAGGCTTACAACTAAAATGGAGCTACACTTGTGATACCAGGGAGCTTAGAATTGATATTGAGCTACACTACTGATAAACAGAGCTTACAACTGAAACTGTGCTATGTTAGTTATACAGCAGTGCTTACAACTGAATTGGAGCTACGCTAATGATACCATGGAGCTTACAATTTAAATAGAGCTACAATAGTGATACCACAGAGCTTACAATTGAAATGGAACTACAATAGTGATCCCACAGAATGTACAAGTGAAATGGAGATACACTAGTGATACCACAGAAATTACAACTGAAATGGAGATACACTAGTGATACCACAGAGCTTACAATTGAAATGGAACTACAATAGTGATCCCACAGAATGTACAAGTGAAATGGAGATACACTAGTGATACCACAGAAATTACAACTGAAATGGAGCCACACTAGTGATACCACAGAGCTTACAATTGAAATGGAACTACAATAGTGATCCCACAGAATGTACAAGTGAAATGGAGATACACTAGTGATACCACAGAAATTACAACTGAAATGGAGATACACTAGTGATACCACAGAGCTTACAATTGAAATGGAACTACAATAGTGATCCCACAGAATGTACAAGTGAAATGGAGATACACTAGTGATACCACAGAAATTACAACTGAAATGGAGCCACACTAGTGATACCACAGAGCTTACAATTGAAATGGAACTACAATAGTGATCCCACAGAATGTACAAGTGAAATGGAGATACACTAGTGATACCACAGAAATTACAACTGAAATGGAGATACACTAGTGATACCACAGAGCTTACAAATGAAATGGAGCTTCAAAGCCAGTGTAGCTCCAGTTATAAGCACTGTGGGATCAATTATGTATCTCCGTTTCCAGTGTAATACCACAGAGATTGAAACTGCAATGATGCTACACTAGTGACATCACAGATCTTACAACTGGGCCTGAAAATCAATTATAACACGTGATTTAACTCAGAATCTGCTTCATATATTACCCCCAATGTGTTTTACACCCCTTTGGCATTCTAAAAGTAAATGAATGCAAGTTCTTTTTTCTCCCCTATGGTGACGTTAGTTTGCCGCACAATTGTCCCATTTTCTTTTTGTGTCCCATATATCTAACTTGGGCCTGGATTGTATCGCAGTTCAAATATTTAACACTAGTTATAGTGCCAAATTTTTCCATAGACTTCTAAAACCGTTGATAACATTTATCTCCTGCAATAGAAAGTAGGCCTTGCTTTGTTTATGGCTGGAACTAGAAATAAGACAAGTAAAAGATCCCAAGTTTTACCTACGTAAACTATTGCTTTCCATCCGCGAAGCTGTGTTCACTGTATCACCGAACAGACAGTACCTGGGCATGGTTACGCCAACCACTCCAGCCACCACAGGACCTGCACTTACAGGAAAGAGAGAGAGGGAGGCTGATGGACTAAGATCGACTGGAGATCTGGAACATACCTACTGCACCATGGGCAACAAAATAAAGCATCAGAGGCATAAGGAGAACCCTCCGGGCCCTGGTGCAAGAAGTGCCATGGGCCCCCCACCCCCCTGACCACATTGGCCCCGGGCCCTCCACAATGCCTCCATCTCCTACCTCCCAATCCCTGGTGGTCCAGTGGAGTGGCAGGAGAGACGAGTTGGCATGCTGAGCTCCCGCAATGTCCTCTTCTGTAATGCAGAGCGCTGGGAGATGATGTCATCTCCCAGCGCTCTGCATTACTAGGGCGCCGGAGGGAGATTGCGGGAGCTAGGTGGGCGGCTGGGCCCCTGGAGTGACGGGCCCGGTCACAGGTGCGACCCCTGCGACCCCTATAGTTACACCACTGTAAAGCATGTGGCGCAATGCATTGGGTTAAAAGCCCCATTTAATTAAATCAGAATGTTAATAAAAACTGATCTAAGTGTAGTAAAGCAGGCCAGATATATTATTTTAATATATCATTGAAGGGATTGTAATGTTTAATTTTAAAGGGATAGTAATACTATATTATTACTATCCCCCATATTGTACATATTTGTAAAATAATTTAATACCCCCAGGTTCATCTCTCAGACCTTTATGGTTTGAGAGATAACCGAAGGCAAAGTTACCCCCTCCCTCCCCCTTCCCTGAAGTCAGAGTTGTACTGACTGCAGGGATATCAGGTCTGACTTTCATCATGCGGCTCTGCAGCCGAGCTGTGATCATGTTAGTGACAAAGAATTATTTCAACGGTCTTCTACATGCGCTTACAAACCAAGCACAAACCAATCACATGTAGAAGACCGTTTTAATGAAATAATTATTTTTCACTAACTGGATCTCGGCTCAGCTGCAGAGCCGCAAGCCTGTCGTACGACAGACTTCCCCTGCAGTCAGTACAACGCTGACTTCAGGGAAGGGGGAGGGAGGGGGGAACTTTGCCTTCGGTTATCTCTCAAACCATAAAGGTTCGAGAGATGAACCTGGGGGCTATTAAATTATTTTTAAAATATGTACAATATTTGGGATAGTAATAATAAAATATTACTATCCCTTTAAAGTGGAACTTTCACATTGTATAAATTCGCCCTACAATAATGAAGTATATGGCGACTAGCTTCATAATAGTTCTATTACCTCTCAGAAGTACCCGATTCTAAAGTAATCCTTAATCTTTGGAGACCGGAAGCCAGGCATCAGAGCAGACATGTTGTCTGAACGACTGCACTGTCAGTCCCGGTCTCCTCTAAGAAGCATTGCAGTGTGGCACAAGGTAACCGGAAGGGGCTGATGGTGCAGTTGTTCAGACGGCACTAACCTGGCCATCAATCTCCGAAGATTAAGGATTTCTTTAGAATCGGGTACTTATGAGATATAATATAACTATTCTGTCACCATATACTTAAAGGAATAGTAAACTTTTTTATAAAAAAATATATATTGTAGGGATTTTCCTATTGAGTAAAATAAGGGTACTCCCACTGCCGATAGATTTATATTTCCAGAGTTATTACAGTTTAAACCCATGTTTTTTTACAATTCTAATTAGATTTCCTGTTAGATTCTAATGGAGAGGAAAGTCAGAAAAGTCAGAGACATACAGTTCTCCATAGAATGTTATCGAAACTGCTGAGTCACTTCCTGTCAGTTAGAACTATCAGGAAATAAAGCACCGTAAATTCACTTCCTGTCAGTTAGAAGTATCAGGAAGTAAACACAGTAAATTCACTTCCTGTCAGTTAGAACTATCAGGAAATAAAGCACAGTAAATTCACTTCCTGTCAAGTTAGAACTATCAGGAAGTAAACACAGTAAATTCACTTCCTATCAGTTAGAACTATTAGGAAGTAATCACAGTAAATTCACTTCCTGTCAGTCAGAACTACCAGGAAGCAAACACAGTAAATTAACTTCCAGGTTATTTGAACTGCTATATTTTTTGAATAAAACATCTGACAGCAGGGGGCGTGACATTGTTTTATTCAGCAGGAAATGCTCTGTAAAATATGTGTTTTCATAAAAAAGTTTACTGCCCCTTTGATTATTGCAGGACGACTTTATACAAAGTGAAAGTTCTGCTTTAACATTGTTTAGTATTGTAGGTATTAAAAAAATAATTAAATTGATGTAAGTCTTGTCTCTCTAACCTTTATAGTTTGAGAGGTACAACCAGCTAAAGTTCCTCCCTTCAGGCTGTTTCACAGAAGTCTGCCCTCTAGCTGACAGCAGAAAATTCTGGTCCCAGGACCGGCCGGCGGCTCTTCAGCAGAGCTGAAATAGTGCTATCTACAAATAAATACTTCATTGGAACGGTCTACAAAGCACGTTTGCTAATAAGGCAAACTTTGTAGACCTTTCAAATTAAGTATTTATTTCTAGATAGTGTTATTTCGGCTCTGCTAAAGAGAAGCCAGCCGGTCAAATGACTGGAATCTCCTGCTGTCAGCTAGAGCGATGATTTCTGTGAAATGGCCTGGAGGGGGGAACTTTAGCCAGTTACATCTCTATAAAGGTTTGAGAGACCGAACTTACGTCAATTTTTTTTTTTTTTTAATACCTACAATATTAAACAATGTTAAAATTAAACCTTACTATCCCTTTAAATATACTACACAGATACTTTTTTAATATCTGTACTTTTGTTCTGTTTGCACTCTTACGATACTAGAATACAATCCTTCAGGACGACTGAACCACTGATTGATTCACCTGTGTCCTGAACCATTGGGCAAGGCCCAGAAATTAACTAAATATAAAAATTATAAAAATGAAAGCATTTTTGGGGCAAACCAACTGCACTTTAGGGAACACATAAAAATTCCTCTGTGGCTTTAACCCCCTAACCCCTTAAGGACCAGGCCTTTTTTACACTATAGGACCAGAGCAATTTTATCCTTTTTAGTATTCGTTTGTTCAGCCATATTTCTGCACTAATTTGTTTAGTTCAGCTACACCAATTTATTATGTTCCTTTAAGAATAAGAAGGGCTTGCTTTTTATACCACATTTATATGGTTAACCCATCATTTCACTTGATAATAATAAAGAAAATTAAAAAAAAAACACGACCTTTCATAGGTTTTTCTGTCATAATTTGGTCTCAATTGGTTCATTTTTAATTTTTTAATATTAAGGACTGGATAAAACGTATGAAAGTTTGTTCATACCCCCCAAATGTGCCTTTTCAGGAGGGTACTGTCCCTCTGAGGCAAAAATCCCTCTGTCCCTCTTTCCCACCCTGGTGTCCCTGTGTTTAGGAGATCAGACTGTGTGGTGTGTATATAAGTGTATCGCCCTGGTGTCCTTGTGTTTAGGAGATCAGACTGTGTGGTGTGTATATAAGTGTATCACCCTGGTGTCCCTGTGTTTAGGAGATCAGACTGTGTGGTGTGTATAGAAGTATATCACCCTGGTGTCCCTGTGTTTAAGAGATCAGACTGTGTGGTGTGTATATAAGTGTATCACCCTGGTGTCCCTGTGTTTAGGAGATCAGACTGTGTGGTGTGTATATAAGTGTATCACCCTGGTGTCCCTGTGTTTAGGAGATCAGACTGTGTGGTGTGTATAGAAGTGTATCACCCTGGTGTCCCTGTGTTTAGGAGATCAGACTGTGTGGTGTGTATAGAAGTGTATCACCCTGGTGTCCCTGTGTTTAGGAGATCAGACTGTGTGGTGTGTATATAAGTGTATCACCCTGGTGTCCCTGTGTTTAGGAGATCAGACTGTGTGGTGTGTATAGAAGTGTATCACCCTGGTGTTCCTGTGTTTAGGAGACCAGACTGTGTGGTGTGTATAGAAGTGTATCACCCTGGTGTCCCTGTGTTTAGGAGATCAGACTGTGTGGTGTGTATATAAGTGTATCACCCTGGTGTCCTTGTGATTAGGAGATCAGAATGTGTGGTGTGTATAGAAGTGTATCACCCTGGTGTCCCTGTGTTTAGGAGATCAGACTGTGTGGTGTGTATAGAAGTGTATCACCCTGGTGTCCCTGTGTTTAGGAGATCAGACTGTGTGGTGTATAGAAGTGTATCACCCCGGTGTCCCTGTGTTTAGGAGATCAGAATGTGTGGTGTGTATAGAAGTGTATCACTCTGGTGTCCCTGTGTTTAGGAGATCAGACTGTGTGGTGTATAGAAGTGTATCACCCTGGTGTCCCTGTGTTTAGGAGATCAGGCTGTGTGGTGTGTATATAAGTGTATCACCCTGTTGTCTCTGTGTTTAGGCATACCTCCCAACATTTCAAATTGCCAAAGAGGGACACTTGTGTTTTAGGGAGTGTTGCCGGGGGCGTGGCTGGTAGGCGGGGCACTATCGAGAATTTTTAGGCTATTTTATGACCTATTGACACCTCCTTGAGTGTCCTAATAAATTACTTATAACAAGACCAAAGTATTTTATTTACACATACTAATTTATTAACATATATACTGATGTTTAAACAAACAATAATGCAAATTTTATTGCTGTAGAGCAGTATGATACACTTATATATACACCTCACCAGTCTGATCTCCTAAAAAGAGGGACATCAGGGTGGGAAAGAGGGACAGAGGGATTTGGGTCTAAAAGAGGGACTGTCCCTCCTAAAGAGGGACACTTGGGAGGTATGGTTTAGGAGATCAGACTGTGTGGTGTGTATAGAAGTGTATCACCCTGGTGTCCCTGTGTTTAGGAGATCAGACTGTGTGGTGTGTATATAAGTGTATCACCCTGGTGTCCCTGTGTTTAGGAGATCAGACTGTGTGGTGTGTATAGAAGTGTATCACCCTGGTGTCCCTGTGTTTAGGAGATCAGACTGTGTGGTGTGTATAGAAGTGTATCACCCTGGTGTCCCTGTGTTTATGAGATCAGACTGTGTGGTGTGTATAGAAGTGTATCACCCTGGTGTCCCTGTGTTTAGGAGATCAGACTGTGTGGTGTGTATATAAGTGTATCACCCTGGTGTCCCTGTGTTTAGGAGATCAGACTGTGTGGTGTGTATAGAAGTGTATCACCCTGGTGTTCCTGTGTTTAGGAGATCAGACTGTGTGGTGTGTATAGAAGTGTATCACCCTGGTGTCCCTGTGTTTAGGAGATCAGACTGTGTGGTGTGTATAGAAGTGTATCACCCTGGTGTCCCTGTGTTTAGGAGATCAGACTGTGTGGTGTGTATAGAAGTGTATCACCCTGGTGTCCCTGTGTTTAGGAGATCAGACTGTGTGGTGTGTATATAAGTGTATCACCCTGGTGTCCCTGTGTTTAGGAGATCAGACTGTGTGGTGTGTATAGAAGTGTATCACCCTGGTGTTCCTGTGTTTAGGAGACCAGACTGTGTGGTGTGTATAGAAGTGTATCACCCTGGTGTCCCTGTGTTTAGGAGATCAGACTGTGTGGTGTGTATATAAGTGTATCACCCTGGTGTCCTTGTGATTAGGAGATCAGAATGTGTGGTGTGTATAGAAGTGTATCACCCTGGTGTCCCTGTGTTTAGGAGATCAGACTGTGTGGTGTGTATAGAAGTGTATCACCCTGGTGTCCCTGTGTTTAGGAGATCAGACTGTGTGGTGTATAGAAGTGTATCACCCCGGTGTCCCTGTGTTTAGGAGATCAGAATGTGTGGTGTGTATAGAAGTGTATCACTCTGGTGTCCCTGTGTTTAGGAGATCAGACTGTGTGGTGTATAGAAGTGTATCACCCTGGTGTCCCTGTGTTTAGGAGATCAGGCTGTGTGGTGTGTATATAAGTGTATCACCCTGTTGTCTCTGTGTTTAGGCATACCTCCCAACATTTCAAATTGCCAAAGAGGGACACTTGTGTTTTAGGGAGTGTTGCCGGGGGCGTGGCTGGTAGGCGGGGCACTATCGAGAATTTTTAGGCTATTTTATGACCTATTGACACCTCCTTGAGTGTCCTAATAAATTACTTATAACAAGACCAAAGTATTTTATTTACACATACTAATTTATTAACATATATACTGATGTTTAAACAAACAATAATGCAAATTTTATTGCTGTAGAGCAGTATGATACACTTATATATACACCTCACCAGTCTGATCTCCTAAAAAGAGGGACATCAGGGTGGGAAAGAGGGACAGAGGGATTTGGGTCTAAAAGAGGGACTGTCCCTCCTAAAGAGGGACACTTGGGAGGTATGGTTTAGGAGATCAGACTGTGTGGTGTGTATAGAAGTGTATCACCCTGGTGTCCCTGTGTTTAGGAGATCAGACTGTGTGGTGTGTATATAAGTGTATCACCCTGGTGTCCCTGTGTTTAGGAGATCAGACTGTGTGGTGTGTATAGAAGTGTATCACCCTGGTGTCCCTGTGTTTAGGAGATCAGACTGTGTGGTGTGTATAGAAGTGTATCACCCTGGTGTCCCTGTGTTTATGAGATCAGACTGTGTGGTGTGTATAGAAGTGTATCACCCTGGTGTCCCTGTGTTTAGGAGATCAGACTGTGTGGTGTGTATATAAGTGTATCACCCTGGTGTCCCTGTGTTTAGGAGATCAGACTGTGTGGTGTGTATAGAAGTGTATCACCCTGGTGTTCCTGTGTTTAGGAGATCAGACTGTGTGGTGTGTATAGAAGTGTATCACCCTGGTGTCCCTGTGTTTAGGAGATCAGACTGTGTGGTGTGTATATAAGTGTATCACCCTGGTGTCCTTGTGATTAGGAGATCAGAATGTGTGGTGTGTATAGAAGTGTATCACCCTGGTGTCCCTGTGTTTAGGAGATCAGACTGTGTGGTGTGTATAGAAGTGTATCACCCTGGTGTCCCTGTGTTTAGGAGATCAGACTGTGTGGTGTATAGAAGTGTATCACCCCGGTGTCCCTGTGTTTAGGAGATCAGAATGTGTGGTGTGTATAGAAGTGTATCACTCTGGTGTCCCTGTGTTTAGGAGATCAGACTGTGTGGTGTATAGAAGTGTATCACCCTGGTGTCCCTGTGTTTAGGAGATCAGGCTGTGTGGTGTGTATATAAGTGTATCACCCTGTTGTCCCTGTGTTTAGGCATACCTCCCAACATTTCAATTTGCCAAAGAGGGACAATTGTGTTTTAGGGAGTGTTGCCGGGGGCGTGGCTGGTAGGCGGGGCACTGTCGAGAATTTTTAGGCTATTTTATGACCTATTGACACCTCCTTGAGTGTCCTAATAAATTACTTATAACAAGACCAAAGTATTTTATTTACACATACTAATTTATTAACATATATACTGTTGTTTAAACAAACAATAATGCAAATTTTATTGCTGTAGAGCAGTATGATACACTTATATATACACCTCACCAGTCTGATCTCCTAAAAAGAGGGACATCAGGGTGGGAAAGAGGGACAGAGGGATTTGGGTCTAAAAGAGGGACTGTCCCTCCTAAAGAGGGACACTTGGGAGGTATGGTTTAGGAGATCAGACTGTGTGGTGTGTATAGAAGTGTATCACCCTGGTGTCCCTGTGTTTAGGAGATCAGACTGTGTGGTGTGTATAGAAGTGTATCACCCTGGTGTTCCTGTGTTTAGGAGATCAGACCGTGTGGTGTGTATAGAAGTGTATCACCCTGGTGTCCCTGTGTTTAGGGGATCAGACTGTGTGGTGTGTATATAAGTATATCACCCTGGTGTCCCTGTGTTTAGGAGATCAGACTGTGTGGTGTGTATATAAGTGTATCACCCTGGTGTCCCTGTGTTTGGGAGATCAGACTGTGTGGTGTGTATAGAAGTGTATCACCCTGGTGTCCCTGTGTTTAGGAGATCAGACTGTGTGGTGTGTATATAAGTATATCACCCTGGTGTCCCTGTGTTTAGGAGATCAGACTGTGTGATGTGTATATAAGTGTATCACCCTGGTGTCACTGTGTTTAGGAGATCAGACTGTGTGGTGTGTATAGAAGTGTATCACCCTGGTGTCCCTGTGTTTAGGAGATCAGACTGTGTGGTGTCTATATAAGTGTATTACACTGGTGTCCCTGTGTTTAGGTGATCAGACTGTGTGGTGTGTATAGAAGTGTATCATCTTGGTGTCCCTGTGTTTAGGAGATCAGACTCTGTGGTGTGTATATAAGTGTATCACCCGGGTGTCCCTGTGTTTAGGAGATCAGACTGTCTGGTGTGTATATAAGTGTATCACCCTGGTGTCCCTGTGTTTAGGAGATCAGACTGTCTGGTGTGTATATAAGTGTATCGCCCTGATGTCCCTTTGTTTAGGAGATCAGACTGTGTGGTGTGTATATAAGTGTATTACACCGGTGTCCCTGTGTTTAGGAGATCAAACTGTGTGGTGTGTATAAAAGTGTATCACCCTGGTGTCCCTGTGTTTAGGAGATCAGACTGCGAGGTGTGTATAGAAGTGTATCACCCTGGTGTCCCTGTGTTTAGGAGATCAGACTGCGTGGTGTGTATATAAGTGTATCACCCTGGTGTCCCTGTGTTTAGGAGATCAGACTGTGTGGCGTGTATATAAGTGTATCACCCTGGTGTCCCTGTTTTTAGGAGATCAGACTGTGTGGTGTGTATATAAGTGTATCACCCTGGGGTCCCTGTGTTTAGGAGATCAGACTGTGTGGTGTGTGTATAAGTGTATCACCCTGGTGTCCCTGTGTTTAGGAGATCAGACTGTGTGGTGTATATATAAGTGTATCACATTGCTCCACAGTAATAAAACTCATAATAACATTTGTTTACACTTCAGTATATATGTTTATAAATTAGTCTGTGTAAATAAAATTATGTGGTCTTCCTCTAAATCATTTATTGTTACACTAAGAGGTGTAGATAGGTCATCAAGTTGCCAAACCTGCTCTGCCTCTAGTTCTGCATCCAGCACCTAAAATGTAATTACAATTTCCCCCCATTGTGGCCATTTTCCCTGAGGGGATGTATGTTTTCAGCTTCTCTGTCCCTCACAACCACAGTGAGGAAGAGAGGGGCAGAGAATAGTGACAAAGGAAATGTATACTTACATTGCCTTTGTCATTGGCTTCACCCGCACATGTGATTGCTGTAGCAGTGATCACCTGTGCGGAGACAGTGGGGAAAGGCTGACTGCTCTGGTCCTGAAACTGTCAGTTGCAGCCTCCATGGCTTGATCACAGCACACGCTGAGGCTCGCAGAGATCATTTTACCAATGACATGCCAGGACTTTCATCGGTATTTAAAGGACTGAATTCTGTGACAGTCCTAGCACATCATTGTTATTAAAGGGATAGTAATGTTTCACAAAGACAGCAGCTCCAATTCATCTTAATAATAATAATCCTTTATTTATATAGCGCACACAGATTCCGCAGCGCTTTACACTCATATTGGTTCCTATCCCCATTTGGGCTCACAAACTAAATTCACCTACCAGTATGTTTTTGGGGTGTGGGAGGAAACCAGAGTACCTGGAGGAAACCCACACAAACACAGTGAGAACATACAAACTCATTGCAGATGTTGTCCTTGGTGGGATTTGAACCCAGGACCCCAGCGCTGCAAGGCAACAGTGCTAACCACTGAGCCACTGTGCTGCCCTATCTGCTTAGTATTTGGACAATGGAGAGTGTTAATTCAATACTGTCAGAGTTGTAGTTCAAGAGTAATTGAATGATAAAGTATCCCCCTTCCTCCCCTTTTACTGATGTAACACTGCTCACCTCAGAGCACCAAGACTGTCCAGATGGATCACAGTGAGGGACAATCTTCAATTAGCATAAGGGAAAAACCTGTCAAGGAGGCAGGGCTTTCATTGTAAGACAGAGATGTTTGACGTGATAACAGCATACAGAGTACGTGTAAATATAACTACACTTTTTTCCTGCTTTATTTGAAAGTGGGTTATTATACGTCTGCAACAAAAGGTACATTGTAACAAAATATTGAGACACTTCTTTGAACCCATTTAGACGATCGTTTATTCTGTCTATTAACAAGAAAAGGTATGAATAGATGTGGAAATGTGACTGCGATCCACTAACAACCTAATTTGGGAGGCTGTATAATAAGGAAGCCGAATGATAGATGGGAGACACTTGATAACAATGGACTAGGGACTAATAATAACCCCAAATCAAACAGGGAGGATATACATTTTGTCCCTGCACTAATTGGATATGTATAATGACGGTCATAATTATATGAATATACTTCAGTGTGGGAATATACACACTGTTTAGTATCTATTTTGGGTTTATACGTGTATCTAAAACCAGAGTGTTGGTATATTAGAGAAAAACAGCTGATTGTTAATGTATTACTTTGGAGTGATACCATGATTGACGACTTGCGGTTGATGCTATCATCCCACTCCTTCCTTTTAAGCTGAATGTGGCCATGAGACCACTTTTGAGTTTTAATTAATCCTCTGTATTACTTTAGTTACTTTAGAGTATTACATATATATTTTAAGCGACTTAAGTAAGCTACTTTTGGACACAGAACTGATCTCTTTGTAGTTGATCAGTGGGTCGGAGTATTGGATTGAAGTACTCCACCTCTGTATCAATATACACTTTTCGTATTTTGTTCTATACTATGATTTAAGATTTGCTGTGTCACGATACATTGTTGCCTTTTATATTGTCATTGTTCTCACAGTAAGAATATTGTCCCTTGCTGTGATCTGTCTGGTCTAGAGACCAGATTCCACATCTGAGGGGAGGCGGTTACACTAGGTAAAAGGGGAGGGAGGCGGATACTTTATCATTCAGTTACTCTTGAACTACAACTCTGACAGTACTGAAATAACACTCTCCATGGCCCAAACACTATGAAGATTAATTGAAGCTGCTGTCTTTGTGAAACATTACTATCCCTTTAAGGGGTTAAATGCAAGATAGATCTCCAATACATGCATTTGAGTTCTCTCTAGCATTCAAGGGGTTAAAAGCCCTAGTTAAATAAGTGAGAGTTCTGAGAATTTTTATTTGCCAATTGTGGAACAGTTTAGTAATAAAAAGAATATATCTGGACTGTAATAACTTTTGAATGAAGAATCTGCCAACGGGAATAACCTTGTTTTAGCCAGATAGAAAATCCCTTCAATACATGTTTTTTTCCCCATAATGAAAGTTGATCCTTTAAACAAAATAAAAGAATCATCCTCTTTCGGTGAAATTCCCCAGTAACAGTGGTAACCTTAGATATTAATGTTTCATTATAACGTAACGCTATATCATTCCTTCCTTATAGCTTGTACTAACTCTCTCCACCATTATCAATGTTCATATTGCTCTACTTTCTACATAATTATATTATAAAGTGCCCCCTTCCTCCCCTTTTCCTTATGTCAAGCAGCCTCCCCTAAGATCTGAAAGGTGGTCGGTTGACCAGACAAATCCCAATGAGGGACAATTTTCTGTCCATCGATATAAGGAAAATCCTTCCCCTTTAAAGGGATAGTATTACTTCAAAATTACTATCCCTCATATTGTAGCCCTTAATAAACTGAGTTAAATTACACCAGCGGCATCTCTCAAACCTTTATGGTGTAAGAGATAGCCGCTTTCAAAGTTTCCTCTCCCCTGCTGTCAGCGTTCTGCTGCCAGCAGGGGAATCCGGTCCCGGGACAGGTGGAGGCTCTTAAACAGAGCCGATATCTCGTTATGGAAGGAAAAATGATTCATTGAAACAGTCTTCTACATGTGCTTGTTTACCACGCACACGTAGAAGACTGTTTCAATTAATCATTTTTCCTTCCATAATGAGATATCGGCTCTGATGAAGAGCCTCCGCTTGATTCAGAGACTGGATTCTCTTACTGGCAGCAGAACGCTGACAGCAGGGGAGAGGAAACTTTGAAAGCGGATATCTCTTACACCATAAAGGTTTGAGAGATGCCGCTGGTGTCATTTAACTCAGTTTATTAAGGGCTACAATATGAGGGATAGTAATTTTGAAGTAATACTATCCCTTTAATAAATGAGAGCAGCCTTTTCCTTTTAGTGACAGTGGATTGTCCCTTGTCTCGATCTGTCCGGACCGGCTTTCTGATCTGACGACAGAACATTGACGCATTGAACAGGAACTAGACCGGGAAATGTTATAATATAATTACATAGAAACTAGAGCAGTGTTTCTCAACCAGGGTGCCATGGCTCTTTTCTGTGCCACGGACTTCCACTTAGGGTGCCCCATTGTATCTATAAGGCTTTCACAAAATTATGAATGTAGACTTCCAACTGTATGTGTAATGATATTACTATGCACAATATATTTATTTTAATTGTGAGGTCCAACAATAACTCTATATTTATGTATTTGTAACCTACATTACACATTTGACAAATTACATAAAATGATAGGGGTGCCCCAAAAAATGCCAGACTGAGTGTTAGGTGTGCCATGGGCAAAAAAAGACTTGAGAATCACTAAACCTGAGCGATATGAATATTACCAACAGTGGAGAGTGTTAGTATAAACTGCAAAGAATGATAGAACCTTACATTATAATGGAGCACTACTATCTCTTTAATTGATGCACCTCCAGCTGTTGGGAATAACAACTAGTAACGTCCCCCAACAGTTGGTTAAGTATTATAGTAGTACTCAATAGCTGCAGGGCCACAAATTGACTATCCCGCCTTATATTTGTGAGGGATACCTTAACCTGGCTGGCCCCACCCAGCACCCTGAGTAGTGGGCGTGGCCAGCACAATTCATATCCCCCTGCACCACATGATTCCTGTACATACCCGTGTTCAGACCGATGCGGAGCCTGAGCTTTTCCTGAGGCATATGTCTTATCTTAAAGGCCAACATGGCGCTGAGGAAGTTCAGAGACATAGTGGCGATTTCCTCGACGTGCATGATCCCGTTACGTATGGGAAGACCGCTGGCTACCATATAGGCATCGCCAATGGTTTCCACCTGCCGAGAAAGACGTCTTGTTTATTAAATCACCAACAAATAAATGGATAATATTCAGTTATTTATAAGATATTTTATTAAATCCAGCAGGTGACTTGATGTTGTATAGTATACATTTTGTGCCTTTTAACCCCTCGATGTTACTGTTTCTTTAAGGCGTTAATGTGACTGAGCCCGAATGCCTCCCCTGTAGTAAGTGTAGGGACATGGAAGAATTTTATGCCAGTTTCTCCTGTGCCTTGTTAGCAGTCCATGGCTTTAACCCTTTGAGTGCTGCTCTGGGACTCAAAGGGTTAAACCTGGCTCAGGAGACCAGAGACATACACATATGCAAAGCTACAGAAAGTCTCTCTAAGGACCCTGTGTTTAAAATAAAAGTTGAGTCATTCAGGGGCAAATCATCTGCTTAATGGGGACACAAAAATTCCCATTGATTTAAATGGGGCTTTTAAAGGGATAGTAATATTTTGTTTTAACTTTATTTTATTTTGTAGTCATTAAAAAAAACATGAAGAATGATATAAGTCTTATCTCTCAAACCTTTATGGTTTAAGAGATATTCACAAGCAAAGTCTTCCCCTCCCGCCCCTTTTACTGATGTAACACTTTTCAGCCAGGGCAGAAGGGAGGTGCCCAGGTAGACTGCAGAGAGGGAAAATCGTCAATTAAGATAAGGGAAAACCTGAAAAGCTTGTCAAGGGGGGCAGGGCTTTCATTGTTCTCATAGGAAGAAGATTGTCCCCTTCTGTTATCTGTCTGGTCTATGGACTGCATTCCACATCTGAGAAGAGATTGTTTACACTAGGTAAAAGGGGCGGGAGGGGGAAACTTTGCTTGTGAATATCTCATAAACCATAAAGGTTTGAGAGATAAGACTTATATCATTATTCATGTTTTTTTAATGCCTACAAAATAAAATAAAGTTAAAACGAAGTATTACTATCCCTTTAAAAGCCCCATGTAGAGAAATGGGAATTTTGTTTGTCCCCTGTGTGTACAGTAAAATTGCTCTTTACTAGCTTTCTATATATATGGCCAGATGTTCACCTATACCTGCAAACCAGAGGTATAGCGAAGACAGCATCAACTGGTCATAATTAAAACTATGAAAAATTAATTTAATGCATAACAGCAGCAGCGCACTCCAATTTATGGCTAATATATTCAAATAAACATTTCTGTTTTATTGATGCTGGTTCAGAGTAAATTATATTTAAATGTATATCAGGCAAGCGTCAATTATATGTGTTCCTTTAAAGCAGAGCTATCACTACCATTAAAGTACCAGCCAAATAATTATTCATATAGCGACATGCATACCAATAGTTGTAAGATCCTGAATGAGTCCAGCATTATTGAGAAATCCATCTTGTTCGGAGACTGACAGACAGGCATCAGCACAGACATCTTGCATCTTCGGCATCTGAGCTCCTGCACTGTCAGTCCCGGTCTCCTCCAGGATTGGTGAGGAGGAGTTGCATTGTACCTTAAAGGAGCAGTAAACTTTTTTTTATGAAAACACATATTTTATAGAGCATTTCCTGCTGAATAAAACAAGGTCACTCCCATCGCTGTCAGATGTTTTATTCAAAATTTATAGAAGTTCAAATAATCAGGAAGTGAGTTTACTGTGTTTACTTCCTGATAGTTCTAACTGACAGGAAGTGATTTTACTGTGTTTACTTCCTGATAGTTCTAACTGACAGGAAGTGACAGGCAGTTTCTATCACATTCTATGGAGAACTGTATGTCTCTGACTTTCCTCTCTATTAGAATGTAACAGGAAAAACTAATTTGAATTTGACCACTAGAGGGCACTGCTAATGTAAAAAAACAAGGGTTTAAACTGTAATAACTCTGGAAATATGAATCTCTTGCCAGTGGGAGTACCCTTATTTTACTCAGTAGGAAAATCCCTACAATATATATTTTTCCATAAAAAAGGTTTACTGCTTCTTTAAGGTACAGGAAGTGAATGATGGCGCAGGCGCACAGATGCCTCTACAGCAAGAAGCCTGCCCGTCACTCTCCAAACAAGATGGATTTTTCAATAATGCTGTACTTATTCCAGATAATAAAACTATTGGTCTGCATATCGCTATATGAATAATTATGTGTGGGGAGCACTTTAATTGGAGTCATAGTTCTGCTTTAAGCATTATATTTTAAATAGTGCCGCTAAACACAACATTTTCTCACTACCTTGTTGTATAAGCTACTGCAGTGATTCTCAACCAGGGTGCCGTGGCACGGACATCAACTTAGGGTGCCCCATGTTTTCTATGAAAACTAACAAAAATTGACTTTTAAATAAAGATTTATAGACATTGTTATGCACAATAGATTTAGTTTTGTTATTCTGATTATAAAACCTAATAATAACTGTATATTTGTGTATTGTACCCTTCTTATGCCCTTGATAAAGTACATTAAATATGTTAGGGGTGCCCCGAATGTTGTAGATTATGTGTTAGGGGTGCCCCGAACAAAAAAAGATTGAGAACCACTGAGCTACTGTATAATAAATCCTTACAATAATTTTTACCCAGTCGCATTCCTTTGACACCTGAATGAGGTGGCCATGTTGGGCCTGTGCAAGGGACAGGCAAATTAGGCAGTTGTCAAAAGCAGCGGAATAAGGGAGGGGACTGTAGAGATGTTCTTATAGGATGATAGACTCTGTTCTTTTCCTTCATATTATGGAACCATTTTTTGTGAACATGCTATGGAACCATTTTTTGTTACCCTTTGAGTACCAGAATGAATTGTCACTCGAAGGGTTAAAGGGATTGTAATGTTGTAAAAAATCTATATCGCAGAGTCTTCTTTATAGTACAAGAGACATATTGCACTATTTCAAACCTCTTACTTGTTTGTAGTTCAAAAGTTATGAAATGGAGAAGGAACCCCTGTCCGCCCCTTCTGGCCATGTCACTGCTGCAGGTCCGGCCGGATGCGGCAAGGGTCAAAATTCAGTAAGCAAAGGGAAATCCCGCCCTCCTTCGTCAAGGGGGGTCAGGATTTTCCGTATACTTACTCACTGAAGTTTGTCCCTCGCTGCAGCCGTAGAGTCTTACAAAGCGATTAGAGATCCAGTGGGAGGCGGCCAGAATGGGGCGGGGGAACCTTCTCCACTTCATAACTTTTGAACTACAAACAAGTAAAAATTTTGAAATAGCGCAATGTGTTTCTTATATTATAAAGAAGACTCAGCAATGTAGATTTTTAACCCTTTGAGTGCCAGAGGGGTACACAACGCATTGCTCTGCAATGCGTTACGTACCCCTCTGGCACTCAAAGGGCTAAGAGGGCAATCTCTTACAAGTTAATGGGGTTACTTTTATTTATTTATTTATTTTAAGGGGTGCAGGAACATTTGGATGGTTTGTCTAGTACACAGAATGGGCAATCTTTGGTTTTCCAGAAGTTAAGGACTACAGTTCCCATAATCCTCAGCCAGCCAATGGATGGGAGTTGCAATACACAGCAGCTGGAGAGCCAGAGACTGCCTACCTCTGACTTAGTGTGCCAAGTACCCTTGAACCGGCCCTGGGGCCATACAAACCTTGACGTACCTTATATACATCATAGGATTTGATGATGTCATCAAACAAACTGTACAGGTCATTGAGCAAATCTACCACCTGGAGCGGAGTGCTGGAGGAACACAAGGTCGTGAATCCCACAATGTCAGAGAAGAAAATGGTGACTGAACTAAAGCTCTCGGGTTCCACAGACTTTCCAGCCATGAGCTGCTCTGCAATGAAACTGAACAACAAACAAATAGGTGAACACCTGAGCGTAGGTGTCATGTCTGCATTGACTATATTTCTTTATATATTAAACCACTTGGATGCTATTGTGGTCTCAATCCATTGCAAAAAGTTATAAGCAGTCTGGAGGGGAGGCATTTGTCCTCTGCACTCCTCACTTCCTGCTATGTCTTCCTAACTGGGAGTGCAAAGGAAACTTCCTGTACCCGTGCAAAGGTAACTTCCTGTCCCCAATCAGCTAAAAAAAAATAATAATTTATCAAATTTTTCTAAGTCTGATCCTATGGACAAACTCCTTGTATAAAGCACGGGGTTGCATTGTGCAGCCTCAAAATAGCTCCTGTTAGCAGTTTGGGGTCATCCAAAAACTGATACCTTTGCCTTCATAAATTAAAAGGCTTCAGTTTGGGAGGTGATATCTGTGCATGGACAGAGAACTGGTTAAACGATAGATGACAAAGAGTTGCTGTAACTGGAACCTTTTAGAAAGTTGGTCTAAAGTTTTAAGTGGGGTGCCACAGGGTTCAGTCCTGTGATCAATGCTTTTTAATTTGTTTATTAATGATCTAGAAGTAGGTATTGAAAGTAATGTCTCAATCACCTTCAATAAAGAGACTTACCGCCAGCTCACAGGAACCTCTATGGGTACAAAGATGGCACCCTGATATGCCAATCTGTTTATGGCATAACTTGAAGAAAGATATTTAGCCACACTCCATTACAAATCCTATATATACCACTGCTATATAGACAATAGCTTCATTATATGGACAGAAGGAGAAGATAGCCTGAAAGAATTTCATAACTCATTCAATTCATTTCACCCATCAATCAGATTAAAAATATATTATTCTGCAGACTCTGTAAACTTTCTTGACACTACAGTGTGATCAAAGATAGGCAAACTTTGCACATCTACATTCACAAAACCTAAAGATCAACGTAACTAACTCCACAACTCCAGCTTCTACCCACCACATTCTAAAAAAGCCATTATATGCAATCAGACAATAAGGGCTGGTATAAGAACCTTAAATCCCTAGCTAAATCATTCAAAAAAAAGTCCATTAATAGAAGATTCAATTCTGCACTTAGAACATGGCAGGAACACCTTCTGCAATATGAGGAGAAAACAAACACGCTTACCACTACTGACCACGTGCAACCCAGAAGTAGAATTTACTTGAAAAATAATAAAAGATTCACAATCCATTATGATTGATGGTTGTCAATGTCTGAGAGAAAACTCAGTAAGATAGGATTTCACAGTCGAAGCACAGACAGAAGCCTCTGAACTTGCAGGACGCAGAAGCTGGGTCAAAGACAGTTGAACAATCACGATTCACCAGAGGAGTTCCGATGGTCTTGATCAGGCTAGATGTTGAATCATCAACTACCACTGTCCTCAACTAGTCGGAAGCCTGGAGACATCATTCAAAGTTTTTGCGACAACCATACCCTCGACTAGTTGGTCAGGCAAGAGACAGGGAGGCGTACAATGTCGACCGCCCACACCCTTGACTAGCCAGGGTGGTTGTCTGGGCTATCGACAATGACACCCTCAACTCAGTCAGTAGGCCTGAGGTATGGAGTCAACAGACAGCAATATGAATGTCAATAAGTCACAGGAAAGTTCAGGCAAATAATGACTGGAGGGACACTCGTTGCCTGGCAGATGGCAGGATGCAAGTGGGATTCGAAAGTCCTGAAGACAATAGGATTCTCTGTCAACAACAGCTGAAGGGGTACTTGTTACGAGGCAAAGTAGCAGGGAAGGAGTCACATGTTCGAAGAAGAGTAGTCAAAGGAAAGCCAAGGTCAGAGCCAGACAAGAGTTGAGGTACCTGGGGATGAGACGGAGTCGTAGTCGAGAAGGAAGTTGGGTCGAGATGTGAAGGCACAAGACTCTGGAATCCGAAGGCTGAAGACAAGGTCAGGAGGCAAAACAAGGTTCAGTACATAGATTCACAAACTCAGGAACACTACAGCAAGGAATCTCAGGAAACTTGGTGTGAAAATCGAGCAAGTTCTGGAGGCTGACCCAGGTAGATATAGGCAACAGTAGCCAGTAGAGATGGTGGTAGGAGGAGTAAACCGAAGGAGCGTGACAGTGATGCATCATTAAAATAAATATTTTCAAAACCACCAGTCCTCCCATTTTGGCAGCCTAGAAACCTCTATCAGAAGTTAAACTCCCCAGTCACACTGATCGTACATTCAACGTGACACAACCATGCAAAGTCACTATTAGTCAACTTTGCAAACACATAAACGTATCCAGCCTAGCCATCTATATCATAGGGACTTTCAACCTCACAGGATCATACTGTTGCACATCCAGCAATGTAGTATGTACGTATGACTGAATGCAATAAGTGTCTCCAAGGATGCTACATCGGGGAAACATGCCAAAAATGGCAAACTTGTATGAACAGTCACATGCACACAATATCACATCATAATAAAGATTACTGTACTATAGTAGGATACAATTTTTCAACAAGATCACTCAGTGACCATTCTTACAATCAGGATCATTAAAGGTAATTTTAAAAGCATACAAGAAACAAATACATTTGAATTATGGATGACAATTCTCTTTAAAAAGTATGAAAAAGGACTCAGGACTGCTCAGCCACCCTTTATTTATTACCTACTCCTGTCACATAAATAACACCTTTTACACCCTCTCCAAGCTTCCTTTTCAACTTGGTCTAAGGTTGTAAGTGGGGTGCCGCAGGGTTCAGTCCTGGCCCCAATGCTTTCTAATTTGCTTATTATTGATCTAGAAGTGGGATGGAAAGTAATGTATAAATCTTTGCTGATGACACTAAGCTATGTAAGGAAATACGTACAGAGCTGGATGTTTTTTCTCTGCAGTAGGATTTAGATAAACTGAGTTATTGGACAGAAAAGTGGCAGATGATATTTAATGTAGATAATTGTAAGGTTATGCATTTGGGCTGTAGAAACAAACATGCTACATATACAATGAATGTGAAACAACTTGGGAAATCTTCCTCATTATAGATACAGGAATACTGATATATGATAGACTATACAGCAGTGTACAGAGTCACTCAGCTGCTGCAAGAGCAAATAGGGTACTAGCCTGCATAAAAAGAGGTGTAGATGCACAGGATGCAAATATAATTCTACCTCAAAATAAATCCTTGGTAAAGCTTCATCTAAAATATGAAGTACAGTTTTCTGCACCATTTCTTTAAAAAAAAGTGCATCAAAACTGATAAAGGGATTGGAGGATCTGAGTTATAAGGAGATTAGCCAAACTGGGTGTGTTTACATTAGAGAAGAGACGTCTAAGGGGTGATATGATTACCATTTACACATATATTTGAGTCCAATACAAAGAACTCTCCAATGAATTATTTACTCAAAGAGCTGAGTGAAGACCATGAGGTCATCCATTATTACTAGAGGAAAGGGGCTATTGATTAAAACAAAGGCATGGATTTTTTTATAGCACGTGCAGTAAAGTTATGGAATTCTTTGCCTTGGGGTGCTGTGTTTGCAGGTACTGTAATTGTTTTCAAAAAAGTATTGGATACTATCTAGCACAGAACAATATTGCGAATTATGACAGTTGGCTTCAAAGCATATAGGATGTTGATCCAGGGGCATATCTGACTGCCATTTGGAGTCAGAAAGGAATTTTTTCCACCACTTGGGGCTTAATTGGAAATGGCTTCAATGGATTTTTTTTTGCCGTCCCCTTGATCTACCCAGGGGTAATTTGGCATGGGCTGGACTTCCATGAAACTTTCCTGGTCTGTTATCGAACAATGCAATATTTTGAATAGACAGCGTGACTGAACAGACTCCATTTTTGACTGCAAGTGACAAACTCTCCATAGACTGTATTTTCTGGAGCTATTAACTCATTAAGAGTGAAATGCATTGTGTACCCCTTGGTTAGCTACAAATATTACAATAATGACATTTTGTGAAGCAGTATTGCTTGACCTGAAGAAGAAAGTTGATCTCTCAAAGGTGTCTTAAAATATATAACTTGTAGACCAGTTAAAAAGTATCACCAAATACCAACATATTCATATCTTTATATTAGGGACACATACAGAGCAGGATGTTTTTTCTCTACAGAAAGATTTTGATAAACTGAGTGAACTGGGGTGATATGATTACTATTTACACATATATTTGAAGTCAATACAAAGAACTCTCCAATGAACTATTTACTGTCACCACAACACCGTAGCAGGCGGAGACCTGCAGAGGAGGGAGTGCTAGGGTGCGTAGCCTTGGCTTCGGAGCTTGTGGTACAGAGAGTGTTAACAGCAAAACCTTGCTGTGGCCTTATCCGTCTATAGATGCTGGCTGCAAAGCCAGATGTCCGATCCCGGTTGAGCCGTGACCTTGACCAGGATGGCTTCACTGAAAACAGTACAATCTCCCCTGCAAGGGGGGAGTGAAGGCTAGAGAGTGGGGCCTAGCCGAGATTGAGAATGTTGGCCACAAATGGTAGCTGTATATCCCCAGGACCGGTACCCACTATGCAGACACAATAAACCCCAAAGGAGAAGGTACAGACCTGATCGAAGGATGACGACCAGAAGGGTCCACACGGACAACGAGAGGACACCTTGGAAGCGAGGAGAAAGAAATCTCAGAGTCAGGATAGTCAATTTGGTACGCAGGAAGTCAATCAGGAGGAGCAGAAGCAGGAACGAAGTCCAGGCAAGCCGGGTTGGTACATAGGATATCAGTCAGCAGGACAAGGAGCAGGAACGAAGTCCAGGCAAGCCGGGTTGGTACATAGGATATCAGTCAGCAGGACAAGGAGCAGGAACGAAGTCCAGGCAAGCCGGGTTGGTACACAGGATATCAGTCAGCTGGACAAGGAGCAGGAACAAAGTTCAGGCAAGTCGGGTTGGTACACAGGATATCAGTCAACAGGACAAGGAGCAAGAACGAAGTCTAGGCAAGCAGGGTTGGTACACAGGATATCAGTCAGCTGGACAAGGAGCAGGAACGAAGTCTAGGCAAGCAGGGTTGGTACACAGGATATCAGTCAACAGGACAAGGAGCAGGAACGAAGTCCAGGCAAGTCGGGTTGGTACACAGGATATCAGTCAGCAGGACAAGGAGCAGGAACGAAGTCTAGGCAAGTCGGGTTGGTACACAGGATATCAGTCAGCAGGACAAGGAGCAGGAACGAAGTCTAGGCAAGCCGGGTTGGTACACAGGATATCAGTCAGCAGGACAAGGAGCAGGAACGAAGTCTAGGCAAGCCGGGTTGGTACACAGGATATCAGTCAGCAGGACAAGGAGCAGGAAAAAAGTCTAGGCAAGCCGGGTTGGTACATAGGATATCAGTCAGCAGGACAAGGAGCAGGAACGAAGTCTAGGCAAGCCGGTTTGGTACACACGATATCAGTTAGCAGGACAAGGAGCAGGAACGAAGTCTAGGCAAGCCGGGTTGGTACACAGGATATCAGTCAGCAGGACAAGGAGCAGGAACGAAGTCTAGGCAAGCCGGTTTGGTACACACGATATCAGTTAGCAGGACAAGGAGCAGGAACGAAGTCTAGGCAAGCTGGGTTGGTACACAGGATATCAGTCAGCAGGACAAGGAGCAGAAACGAAGTCTAGGCAAGTCGGGTTGGTACACAGGATATCAGTCAGTAGGACATGGAGCAGGAACGAAGTCTAGGCAAGCCGGGTTGGTACACAGGATATCAGTCAGCAGGACAAGGAGCAGGAACGAAGTCCAGGCAAGCCGGGTTGGTACACACGATATCAGTCAGCAGGACAAGGAGCAGGAACGAAGTCTAGGCAAGCTGGGTTGGTACACAGGATATCAGTCAGCAGGACAAGAAGCAGGAACGAAGTCTAGGCAAGCCGGGTTGGTACACAGGATATCAGTCAGCAGGACAAGGAGCAGGAACGAAGTCTAGGCAAGCCGGTTTGGTACACACAATATCAGTTAGCAGGACAAAGAGCAGGAACGAAGTCTAGGCAAGCCGGGTTGGTACACAGGATATCAGTCAGCAGGACAAGGAGCAGGAACGAAGTCTAGGCAAGTCGGGTTGGTACACAGGATATCAGTCAGTAGAACATGGAGCAGGAACGAAGTCTAGGCAAGTCGGGTTGGTAAACAGGATATCAGTCAGCAGGACAAGGAGCAGGAATTAAATCTAGGCAAGTCGGGTTGGTACACAGGATATCAGTCAGTAGAACAAGGAGCAGGAACGAAGTCTAGGCAAGCTAGGTTGGTACACAGGATATCAGTCAGCAGGGCACAAAAGGGAATGCTCAGGCAGTGATCCGGAGCACAAAGGAACACTGTGACAGTGCACCGGATCCCTGTAAAAAGCACCTGTATATCGGCGCTCAAGAATGACATCACCAACACGTGATGCAGCCGTACCTGGAAGCGCCAAGCCGCTCTGGAGAGAGTACTCTGAGACAGCAGGAAGCAGCAGAAGACCAGGTAGCCAGCCAGGTGCTGACCGAAGGCAAGCCGCAGCAGAACAAGGAGCGAGGTACAAGACATTTACACAAAGAGCTGCGCAAAGATCAAGAGGTCATCCTTTAAGACTAGAGGAAGGGTGCTTTAGATTAAAACAAAGGTAGGGATTTGTATAGTAAGGGTGGTAAAGTTATGGAATGCTTTGCCTCGGGATGATGTAATTGCAAATACTGTAGTTGCTTTTAAATAAGTAATGGACACCTTTCTAGCTCAGAGCAATATTGACAATTATGACAATTGGTTTCAAAGCAAATAGGATATTCATATAGGGAAATATCTGACAGCCATTTGGAGTCAGGAAGGAATTTTTTTTACCCACTTAGGACTTAATTGGAAATGGCTTCCATGAGGGGGGTTGCATTCCACTGGATTAACAGGGATGGTATGGCATGGGCTGAACTTGATGGACACGTCTTTTTTCAGCTTCATCAACTGTGGTACTATGTTAAAAAACAAAAAATGAAACAATACTGACATCTAGTGGGAAATAGTATGAATTACTTTTGGGTTATTCCAGGGCGACAGACCCTCTAAATAGGAAACCTACATCATCTATTATTAATGTTTATTTCTATAACATCGAGTTAAGCTTGCAAGTTATAAAGGTTATATCTATTCTATAAACAAACTGTTCAATTCTTGAACTCGTTCGGCAAAACCAGCAAAAAAACTGGGTTGCATTTAAAAAGACCCTGCCACCCAAAAATATAGTGTTGATTTCCTAAATCCCCTATATGTTGCATTACCCATTCTTTTTTAATCTAGAAAACTCAGTTTTTATATGATCATAATTAAGGCATTACTTTCTTCAGTCACTGACACTGCTCAGCAATGCATTTCCTACCTCCCCTAGTAATGAGAGGGTTAAGTATCAATGAGTGAGAGAGGTAATGTAGGTCTAAGGAAAAACGTGACTGCATGGCATGCCTTAACTCTCTGAGTGCCAAAGGAGTGCACAATCCATTGCAAAGCAAAGAATTGCACACCCCTCTGGCACTCAGAGGGTTAATTACCACACTCTGAATAACTCAAACATTACCTGAAGTTTTCTAAATAAATAACAGCTAATACAACATATAGGTGATTTTGCAATCTCTTACAAAATTAATGCATTTGTTTTTAGGCAACAGAGTCTCTTTAAATCATCCTATTTAATAATTCGCTAGGATGTTTGTCAGAAACCGTCATGTGCAGTACAGACTGCTCGAATGCACAGAATGCTGGGAGTTCTGTGCTGGGAGCATTCTGTGCGGAACGCTGGGAGTTCTGTGCTGGGAGCATTCTGATGCTGGGAGTTCTGTGCTGGGTGCATTCTGTGCGGAATGCTGGGAGTTCTGTGATGGGAGCATTCTGTGCGAAATGCTGGGAGTTCTGTGCTGGGTGCATTCTGTGCGGAACACTGGGAATTCTGTGCGTTCAGGCAGTCTCTACAGCGCATTGCGTGAGTGACGGCAGTAAACAGAGCAGGACCGGCCTTTTAACATCTCACAGACCTTGGCCCATGTACACGGGCTTTTATACTAGTTTAGAATAAACCTCCATTGACGTTATTTATCATTTATTGTTTGTGTCCAGTTCAATATGAAATAAATCTCCCAGATGGCTTCATTCTAGTGCAAGAGACGCATTAATATCCCCCAACTACGCAAACTAAAATGTACTACTTTGGATGCTGGAGAAGTTTTGCTTTGTGATGTATCAGCCTTTGTAGCACTTAGTGGTTAACCCTTTGAGTGCCAAAGAAGTGTGCAATGCACGATGAAGCAAAGTATTGCACACCGCACTGGAGCATAAAAGGTTAAAGAACCACTAAAACCTTCTAATCATTAACCTTAATATGGGAAAATGGGAGAGTTATGGGAGAGCTTTAGTTATAGACTACAGGGGAGATGTACTAAGGTGTGAGAAAGAGGAGATAACTTCTCCAGTGAGATAAACTCTCCAGTTCCTATGTTATTCTATGGGAGAGCTTTAGTTATAGACTACAGGGGAGATGTACTAAGGTGTGATAAAGAGGAGATAACTTCCCCAGTGAGATAAACTATCCAGTTCATATGTTATTCTATGGGAGATATTTAGTTATAAACTACAGGGGAGATGTACTAAGGTGTGATAAAGAGGAGGTAACTTCTCCAGTGAGATAAACTCACGTGTTCCTATGTTATTATATGGGAGAGATTTAGTTATAGACTACAGGGGAGATGTACTAAGGTGTGATAAAGAGGAGATAACTTCTCCAGTGTGATAAACTCTCCAGTTCCTATGTTATTTTATGGGAGAGATTTAGTTATAGACTACAGGGGGAGATGTACTAAGGTGTGATAAAGAGGAGATAACTTCTCCAGTGTGATAAACTCTCCAGTTCCTATGTTATTATATGGGAGCTCTTTAGTTATAGACTACAGGGGAGATGTAATAAGGTGTGATAAAGAGGAGATAACTTCTTCAGTGTGATAAACTCTCCAGTTCCTATGTTATTATATGGGAGCTCTTTAGTGATAGACTACAGGGGAGATGTACTAAGGTGTGATAAAGCGGAGATAACTTCTCCAGTGAGATAAACTCTCCAGTTCCTATGTTATTTTATGGGAGAGATTTAGTTATAGACTACAGGGGACATGTACTAAGATGTGATAAAGAGGAGATCACTTCTCCAGTGAGAGAAACTCTCCAGTTCCTATGTTATTCTATGGGAGATCCTTAGTTATAGACTACAGGGAGATGTACTAAGGTGTGATAAAGAGGAGATAACTTCTCCAGTGAGATAAACTCTCCAGTTCCTATGTTATTCTATGGGAGATCTTTAGTTATAGACTACAGGGTAGATGTTCTAAGGTGTGATAAAGAGGAGATCACTTCTCCAGTAAGATAAACTCTCCAGTTCCTATGTTATTCTATGGGAGATCTTTAGTTATAGACTATAGGAGAGATGTACTAAGGTGTGATAAAGAGGCGATAACTTCTCCAGTGAGATAAACTCTCCAGTTCCTATGTTATTCTATGGGAGATCCTTAGTTATAGACTACAGGGGAGATGTACGAAGGTGTGATAAAGAGGAGATAACTTCT
This sequence comes from Rhinophrynus dorsalis, assembly GCA_037306005.1. Taxonomy (NCBI): domain Eukaryota; kingdom Metazoa; phylum Chordata; class Amphibia; order Anura; family Rhinophrynidae; genus Rhinophrynus; species Rhinophrynus dorsalis. The sequence goes on along the minus strand of CM074724.1, from coordinate 21,784,729 downwards.
CCATTGAGATAAACTCTCCAGTTCCTATGTTATTCTATGGGAGATCTTTAGTTATAGACTACAGGGGAGATGTACTAAGGTGTGATAATGAAGAGATAACTTCTCCAGTGAGATAAACTCTCCAGTTCCTATGTTATTCTATGGGAGAGATTTAGTTATAGACTACAGGGGAGATGTACTAAGGTGTGATAAAGAAGAGATATCTTCTCCAGTGTGATAAACTCTCCAGTTCCTATGTTATTCTATGGGAGACCTTTAGTTATAGACTACAGGGGAGATGTACTAAGGTGTGATACAGAGGAGATAACTTATCCAGCGAGATAAACTCTCCAGTTCTTATATTATCCAGTTATTGATCTGGCATTGCCTGACTGAAGATCAGCTTTGGGCTTCTCACCTCGGTAACATTGTTGAGAGCAGTTTGTCTGTCTTCTTCTTCTCGGCCAGCAGTTGGACTGTTCTTTCCTCCACAACTTCCTCAAGGTGGTTGGCATATTTTTCTAGTTTATTCACCATATTGTCCAGGATGCTGACATGTCTACAGGGAGATCAAACAAAGTCTGAAGTGATATGAATGGTAAAGCTGTCACCGTAGATAGGTGATAGCTAAGAGCTAGATTTACTAAGGTGAGAATGGCACTTAAATTTGGATAACAAAATGTAATTGCCCTTTTAGGACAGGACTGTATTTCAAGAGATGACATGTTCAGTCAGTCCTGGATGTCATGATCATGGAGGAAGACATGACAGTTGCTAGAGGTGGTGGGACCACAGCAGTCAAATTCTGCTCACAGTACATGGTAATTTTAAATAATTAATGACCAGAGGGGTGTGGAATTAATTAGTTTGCAATGCATTGAACACCCTTCTAGAAGCACCATATTAAGACTACATAGGTCCCTAATCAGGATCCTAAATTGACCCACCACCACCAGCCTAGCTCACCTACCCTCACCACAACCCTCTCAGTTTTGCCATTGTTTTTGTGATTAGAGGTACTAGTGTCAACTGAATATAGTACAAAACTGAACGTTTAAACCCCTTTTATGCCGGAGAAGTCTCCAAAGAATTGCAAAGCAATGTATTTGGCACCTCCCTGGCATCCAAGAGGTTAAATATATTAAAAATGTACAGCAGAGCTTAGAACTTAAATGGTTCTACAAAGTGATACCACAGAGCTTACAAATGAACTGGAGCTACACTAGTAATACCACAGAGGTACAAATGAACTGGAGTTACACTACTAATATCACAGAGCTTACAACTGAACAGTATCTACAATAGCGATACCACAGAGGTACAACTGAACTGGAGGTACACTAGTGATACCACAGAACGTACAACTGAACTGGAGTTATGCTAGTGATACCACAGAACGAACAACTGAACTGGAGCTACGTTAGAGATACCACAGAACGTACAACTGAACTGGACCTATGCTAGTGATTCCACAGTACGTACAATTGAACTGGAGCTACACTAGTGATACCATAGAACGTACAACTGAACTGGAGTTATGCTAGTGATACCACAGAACGTACAACTGAACTGGAGCTACACTAGTGATACCACAGAACGTACAAGTGAACTGGAGCTACGCTAGTGATACAACAGAACGTACAAGTGAACTGGAGCTACACTAGTGATACCACAGAATGTACAACTGAACTGGAGCTACGCTAGTGATACCACAGAATGTACAACTGAACTGGAGCTACGCTAGTGATACCACAGAACGTACAACTGAACTGGAGCTACACTAGTGATACCACAGAACGTACAAGTGAACTGGAGCTACACTAGTGATACCACAGAACGTACAAGTGAACTGGAGCTACACTAGTGATACCACAGAACGTACAACTGAACTGGAGCTACACTAGTGATACCACAGAACGTACAACTGAACTGGAGCTACACTAGTGATACCACAGAACGTACAACTGAACTGGAGCAACACTAGTGATACCACAGAACGTGCAACTGAACTGGAGCTACACTAGTGATACCACAGAACATACAACTGAACTGGAGCTACGCTAGTGATACCACATAATGTACAACTGAACTGGAGCTACACTAGTGATATCACAGAACGTACAACTGAACTGGAGCTACGCTAGTGATACCACATAACGTACAACTGAACTGGAGCTACACTAGTGATACCACAGAACGTACAACTGAACTGGAGCTACACTAGTGATATCACAGAACGTACAACTGAACTGGAGCTACACTAGTGATACCACATAACGTACAACTGAACTGGATCTACACTAGTGATACCACAGAGCTTACAACTGAACTGGAGCTACACTAGTGATACCACAGAACATATAAATGAACTGGAGCTACACTAGTGATATCACAGAACGTACAACTGAACTGGAGCTACACTAGTGATACCACATAACGTACAACTGAACTGGAGCTACACTAGTGATACCACAGAACGTACAACTGAACTGGAGCTACACTAGTGATACCACAGAGCTTACAACTGAACTGGAGCTACACTAGTGATACCACAGAACATATAAATGAACTGGAGCTACACTAGTGATATCACAGAACGTGCAACTGAACTGGAGCTACACTAGTGATACCACAGAACGTACAACTGAACTGGAGCTACACTAGTGATACCACAGAACGTACAACTGAACTGGAGCTACACTAGTGATATCACAGAACATACAACTGAACTGGAGCTACACTAGTGATATCACAGAACGTACAACTAAACTGGAGCTATACTAGTGATACCACATAACGTACAACTGAACTGGAGCTACACTAGTGATATCACAGAACGTACAACTGAACTGGAGCTACACTAGTGATACCACATAACGTACAACTGAACTGGAGCTACACTAGTGATACCACAGAACGTACAACTGAACTGGAGCTACACTAGTGATACCACAGAGCTTACAACTGAACTGGAGCTACACTAGTGATACCACAGAACATACAACTGAACTGGAGCTACACTAGTGATACCACAGAGCTTACAACTGAACTGGAGCTACACTAGTGATACCACAGAGCTTACAACTGAACTGGAGCTACACTAGTGATACCACAGAACATACAACTGAACTGGAGGTATACTAGTGATACCACAGAACGTACAACTGAACTGGAGCTATACTAGTGATACCACAGAGCTTACAACTGAACTGGAGCTACACTAGTGATACCACAGAACATACAACTGAACTGGAGCTACACTAGTGATACCACAGAGCTTACAACTGAACTGGAGCTACACTAGTGATACCACAGAGCGTACAACTGAACTGGATCTACACTAGTGATACCACAGAACGTACAACTGAACTGGAGCTATACTAGTGATACCACAGAACGTACAACTGAACTGGAGCTACACTAGTGATACCACAGAACATACAACTGAACTGGAGGTATACTAGTGATACCACAGAACGTACAACTGAACTGGAGCTATACTAGTGATACCACAGAGCTTACAACTGAACTGGAGCTACACTAGTGATACCACAGAACATACAACTGAACTGGAGCTACACTAGTGATACCACAGAGCTTACAACTGAACTGGAGCTACACTAGTGATACCACAGAGCGTACAACTGAACTGGATCTACACTAGTGATACCACAGAACGTACAACTGAACTGGAGCTATACTAGTGATACCACAGAACGTACAACTGAACTGGAGCTATACTAGTGATACCACAGAACATATAAATGAACTGGAGCTACACTAGTGATACCACAGAACGTACAACTGAACTGGAGCTACACTAGTGATACCACAGAACGTACAACTGAACTGGACCTATGCTAGTGATTCCAAATAACGTACAACTGAACTGGACCTATGCTAGTGATTCCAAACCTCAGCTTGCTAACAGCTGAAATGGAGCTACATAAGTGCCTACATACACTATTTACTCCCCATCCTGGATCCACTAGTAGTCACAGCCACCACATACTTTGTCTGCTTGCCCCTCAGTCTGTTTCCACTAGTAGTCACAGCTTTCCCCCCACATACATTGTCTGCCCAAGCCTGGTTCCACTGGTAGTCACAGCCCCCCCCCAGATACATTGTCTGCCCAAGCCTGGTTCCACTGGTGGTCAAAGCCCCCCACATACGCTGTCTGCCTGCCCCTCAGCCTGAATCCACTAGTAATCACAGCCCCCCACATACTTTGCCTTACCCAAGCCTGGTTCCACTGATAGACCTCATATACACTGCCTGCCCCCCTGTACCTTTAGGAGTGGAGGAACGCTCCTCTGTTGCTCTGTCCTCCAGTCTGTCTCCTGCAATGTGAGGCACGACATAGTGAAGCAGTTCACAGGCTCCATCTTAACTCACGTCTGGGTTGCACTGAGGTCACTACAGTGAATCCCTGAGTTATGGGGTAAGAGGAAAACTGGAAAACTGTTTCATTGCAGGAAATGGAGTACAGAGCAAAGTGACACAGGTGCTCCATCTAAATCCTGTGAGGGACCCAGGCAGACCTCTCACATACCTATGGGCCCTAGGCATTTGCTCAGGTTGCCTTGTGAATAATTTGGCTTTCCCTCTGGTCCTTAAAGTGTTAAGTAAGCTCATGCATTCTGCCTGCCTCATTTTTAAAATGAACTGCCAGCATCTGTCATGTCCGCCTCTGAGCACACGACATCTAATACTGAAGCATCTCTTGAACAAAAGAACAAGAGCAGACTTCATAGGGGTCAGTAGGATTTTCTGGCCATAGTAAAGGAAGTGGGTGGTTATAATTAGAAGGTGTTACTTCTTAAATGTTTTACTTCAAGTTAATATTGTTCTCCCTCAAGTTAATATTGTTCTCCATCCATTACCTCCCATTGGTTAGTTTACTGTGTTTGCAACGTTGATGTAATTATCAAGTAACAAACACTGTATAAACTTGTGTCAAAAGCCTGTGTGTTTTGTATCACTGAACCATCTGCTATCCAAACTGAGTCTCTAGTTCCTCGTTCTGGATGTCTGATGGACCCACAATTTGATTCGCCTCTATCTCACTGTACCAAACTGGCCTATCAGAGCACAGGGAAATTTCCTGGGGGACCACATGACCTTGGGCCAGTCTTGCCATCAGACAGCTCTCTTGAGCTGATCTGACCACCTGTCCCATGATTTTATTTTACCATGGCCGGGGTCACCTATAGGTGAGATAGGCACCGGCCTAGGGCGCACATCTAATGGGAGCGCAGTCAGAGCAGAGCCGCATGCACATCAGCAGCTGCTGTGAAGAAGGAGGAGAGAGAGGCTCTGCTCTGAAAAGAGCGAGAGCCACGGGGAGCAGAGATTGGTGACAGGAGAGGAGGGAGACAGTGAACTGTACATAGCGAACACTATGCACTGCTGTAGGGGCACGGTGCTCATACTGATTGTCCAGCCATGGTGTCCATGCATCCCTGGCCTCCTCCCGTGCTGTGCTCGGTGTTGCTGAAGAGTCAGAGCTCCCAGGTGACCCTGGAAACTGAGCAGGGGCTGCTGTCCTGATATTGAGAATGAACAACATGGGTGACAACTAAATGTTGATGATACATGCGAACCATTGTCATATGTAAGGCTTTTATCAATGTGTTAATACATGAGGAGCAATTTAGTAGCAAATGAGCAGCAATTCTGGACATTTTATTTTGTTGCAGCTGGTTTGCTCTGGAATTTGCTACTTTTTGGCTTCATAATTTGTAGCTGCACTTATCCTATATAATAATTCGCTAAAACGTGTGTAACAACAAAGTCATGCTCAGTAGAGACTGCTGCGCGTGCTGCAGTCATGCGCAGTAGAGACTGCCCGCGCCGTGGCTGATACAGAGCTTTGTATCAGCAGCAGGGCGGGCAGTCTCTACTGCACATGACTGCCCTGCGACCGGATGGCAGTGGCACTGTGACCTGTGTAACGGGCTCGTCAACTAGTAAGAAATAAAAGGCAAGTTCCTTCTAATAAGTCCCCTGTGCTACTCAATTGGAGGCTTTCTGCTTCCTGGACACATATGGTGCACAACTGCACACAAATATTGTCACACATATATACATATAGGGAACACACACTGACACTTATAGGGAACACCTACATTAACACACTTATATACATACTAGCAAAAGGGGTACGGCGTTGCCCGTGGGGATTAAGTCTTTTGAAGGCACTGAAGGAACCGAACACATTGCACATTTTGTTTGGTATCCAACACATTCTATTGCATGGATACCTCTTTGCCTGTGAAACACTTAACCGTTTCACTGACGCACATGTGGCAAAACCATTGTCAACTAATTTGTTGAATAGCCCTCAACAGTCAAAGGAGTTAATTGCTATGGGCAAGGCCGTGGTCCTTTTGGTAGTATGTTCAAAAGCGTGTTATATGTAGTGGATCAAGATTTTCAGTAAGGCTTTGAGTGTCAGAGGGGTACGCAACACATTGCAAGTATGTTGTGTACCCCTGTGTCACTCAAAGGGTCAAGGGAAATGTTAAGGGAAATGTGTTGTGTGAAAATGGAGGCATAAAGACACATGGACATGTTTAAAAAACTTGAAGGAGGTAAAATAGAGAAAGAGAGGAGAAAGGGTTAATGGGTGTAGAAACAGCTGGAATTAGTGACATAAAGGGACCCTGTAGGAGTGAACGGGAGTGTCATTGTTAATGTCAGCATTAACCCTTTGATGCGTTGCATAGCACTGTGGCACTCAAAAGGTTTACATCACATTTATTAAAAAGTACTGCATGTCAGTTAGCAGACTCCACTTTCATACGGCCATAGACCACCCTCTGTTATCCCCACCCCGGGATAGCCGTAGTGAGTGAGAGCGAGTACCAGCACCATCGCAGCTGTGACCAAAGGCTCCTTGTCAGTGGTAGGTGACATCCTATCCCCTACGGTATCCAATCACCAGGACAACCACACTGGCGCCATATTTTTTTTGGAGGGCGTGGTTTAGAAGGGTCCTCAAATAAAGGCTGCCTATAGTTAACCCCTGCTTGACGGGGAAAGAATGTTAGGATGGTCACAGTATGGAGAATGTGTGGTGTGTTGAATTATTGTGTACACAATGGATATTGGCCAACATTTAGAGGGGACGGTGTTCTTGTGTGCAATCATGGGGAAAAGCGTAATTAGTCATTCATAATAGCTTGACAGCAAGAAACATGTTAGAAGGGTGTCAGCCTACACAATTTATGTTGAGCCTAACCCCCCCTTTTTGGAGGCTCGGTGGCTTGTATTTTTTTGGGCGTCAGCAAAAACAGAGCGGCAGTGACAAAAACAGAGCGGCAGTAAAGACTGGTGAAGGCATATGGTGGAAGTACGTGGCTGTGCCTTGGGGGAGAGAGAGCGCTATGCTGAGCACCACTGAGGAGCAGTGACAGAAAGAGAGGCTCGTGTTCCTTGGTATAGAGTTAATGCAGTTATATGAGTATCCGCTGTCACAGTCATCTGATGAGTTCGCCAGCTGCTCCAAAGGGTGAGAGGCAGGGAGGCGGAGGTTGTTAGAGGCTGTAATTGCATGATGAATACGTCCACATGAGAATGTGGGCATGTGAATCAGGGTGATATTGTCATGTCTGCGTTTTGATCAGTGTGACATGGTTAGATGGACATGGTTTGTAGCAGTACAATTCCCATAATCCTCAGTGCACGTAAAGCAAAAGCCACAGTGATTTTTTTTCCCAGAACTGCTCCTTATGCATAAGGGACTGTATATGTAAAGGAGGGACCCCCCTCCTGAGCGTGAAGTCAGGGGAGGGCTGGCATAGACAAGAGCAGACAATGAGATTTTTTGTTTTTTACTTTACTGGTGTGTGTGAGATTTTGATGCGACTGAGTGTTGGGCACGGGGCAAGATAGAGTGGGAGGGGCAAGATAGAGAGGGAGGGCCAAGATAGAGAGGGAGGGGCAAGTCCATACATATGAGAGAGAGGTGTGTGTGTGTGTGCGCATTTTTCTTTCCTCAGTTCGATAGTGTGTATGTGTGTATCTGTGGTGTAGGAGCAAGTGGCAGCCATTTTGTTTTTTTGGTGAGTTGGCTAGTGGTGGGGGGGTGGATAGTGGAGGAGGGCCAACTCCCTGCATGATTTTCACAGGCAATAGCAGTGGCCTTCGGCCACTGCAGTGCCTGTGAAAATCACGCCCCTATTGAATCACCTAATGAGAGCAGTAACTTCTCCTTACTGCCACCCCTGGGTGTGTGTGTCTCCTGAGGACACATAAATTATGTAATGAGCCTTTCTCCTTTATATATAGATAGGGAACACACACATGGACACATACACACATATAGAGAACACACACATTGACACTTATACACATACTAGTGTAAAAACAAGTGTACACTGGCCACACAGCAGGTGTGTTTGGGCAGTGTCTACTGTGCACGAGTGCATCTGCCTGCGTTCAGGCAGTCTCTACAATGCATGACTGCATCTGACAAACATACATCTGGTCTTTAATATTATAAGGATAGGGAACACACACGCACACACACACACACAATGACACATAAATATATACGGAACACACAAACACACTGACACATACACATTTAGGAAACACACACATTGACACTTATACTCATACAGGGAACACACACATTGACACTTATAAACTCACACACATTGACACATACACATATAGGGAACACAAACACACTGACACTTATACACATATAGGGGCGGGGCATTAAGGGGCGTGATACAAGGGGCAAAGCCAAGGGGAGCAGCAAAATGAGGTTTTGCCTAGGGTGGCAAAATTCCTTGCACCAGCCCTGTATTTTATAAGTGAGAAGAGAGATCTGTGCTGTTATCGGCACACATCCCTTCACCAGCACTCTCTCGGAGTCCTGCGTCATGTGAAGGAGTGACTCACTGATTGAATATGACATCACATCCAGTGCTTAGTTCTCATTTTAGTTGTGCTAGGTGGGGGGGAATGAGGAAGTCTCATTATGGATACGGAGTTAAGTCTTATTTTTGATCTGTAGAGGGGATGGGATGTAGGGAGCCTAATGTGACCTGGGTGGGAATTAGGGAGAATAATGGCATATGGGTTGGGTTGGGACTGATTTTTATTCCCAGCCCAGGTGTAACAGATCCAGCCTTGGCAGACAGAGTGTGAGAAGGAGGCATGTCAGCCCCTTGGCTCTGAGTGAACTCCTGTTTCCAACACAAAGAGGGGTTAAAAGCCACTTTTCAATTGATAGGAATTGAGGCAATTTGTATTTGTTCCCTGTGGTGCAGAACTGCTGCTCAGTGACTGGCACTGCAGTGATGTCCCATGTCCGCTATTACTGAGATTTGTTCAGTGGAACCCATTTAACTACTCCAGGGAACACACTAGAACCGCTGCTCGAGTGCATGAGTGAGTCGTTTATTCCCATATTAGTAAATAAGAGGGTTTTATGCGGCCATTTTCTAGTGAAGAACTTTAAAATCTGTCCATTGGTGATTTTGTAGCATGGTAAAGAGGGGCATTAAACAGCAGTTACTAATATTAAAGAAATAGTAAAATTTAATTTTAACTTTCATATTAATAGAATATATATTCCTTATTTTTTCTTTCTGGCTTTGTTTCAGTTTAATTATGTACACTTACTTTGAATTATCTATTTCCGTTCTTCACTTCCTTACTGTGATCGCCCTCTACCTGCAGTTTGTAAAAATATTCTACGTCTCAATTGGAATTGCAAGTGATTATAAAAAGAACTGTGTTTGTGAGTCCATTTAGGGCAGTGGTGGTCAGTGTGTGGTCCTCCAGCTGCTGATGGTGGGAGTGTAATGGAAATTGTAGTCTGACAGCAGCTGGAGGTCCTCATGTTGCACACTGAATTAGGGTGTCAGTTGTAGGCACCTCAATTATGTTTTATATTTTTAATGATGTTAGCTAGTAGACACTGCCCTATTAAACCCTTGAACAATAGAGAGGTCTCCGTTGCATTGAGAAGTAATACTTGGAGAACCTTCTAGTATTCCTTGGATTTAACCCTTTGAGTGCCAGAGGGGCTTTGCAATGCGTTGCGTACCCATCTGGCACTCAAATGTTATATTCTGTTTGTTTCCTGTGATGCATCTGTTTTTGAATTTCTCCACATTTTAGTACATCAGCCTTAGTGACTCAGGGCTGTTTGTATCTCAGACTCTTTTTACAGACCACAGATAGAGGGAGCATGTTTCACTGAAGGTGGAAGAAAGAGGAGAAGAATCAAAATGGTTGATAGAAGGTAAGTACACAGAATGAAAGCAAAGGAAAATTAGCAGGTTTTTGTAAAATAATAATATTAAGGTAAAACATTACTATCAGTTCAACGGGGTCCCTTAGAAAAATTAGCTCTTGGCTTGTTTAGCAGAAATACTTAGATAGGGAGTTATTTGTCCTACAGCACTCAGTTACATTTATTTAAAGGGATAGTAACACTTTGTTTTATCTTTATTTTATTTTGTAGGCATTAAAAAAACATGAAGAACGATATAAGTCTTATCTCTCAAACCTTTATGGTTTAAGAGATATTCACAAGCAAAGTTTCCCCTCCCGCCCCTTTTACCTAGTGTAAGCCATCTCTTCTCAGATGTGGAATCCAGTCCATAGACCAGACAGATAACAGCAGGGGACAATCTTCTTACTGTGAGAACAATGAAAGCCCTGCCCCCTTGACAAGTTTTTCAGGTTTTTCCCTTATCTTAATTGAAGATTGTCCCTCTCTGCAGTCTACCTGGGCACCTCCCTTCTGATCTGGTTGAACAGGGGGGGGGGATACTTTGCTTGTGAATATCTCTTAAACCATAAAGGTTTGAGAGATAAGACATATCGTTCTTCATGTTTTTTTAATGCCTACAAAATAAAATAAAGATAAAACGAAGTATTACTATCCCTTTAATATTGTTTTCATTTAAAACTCTGCTGTAGTCTATAGCTGAGTGGAAACAGTTTACACATTGAGAATGTAAATAAGGCAATTTAGAATCATAAATGGGGCTTGTCATATTCAATGAGAGTGTATGTGAAAGACAGTGAGAGAGATACCCATCCTTAAGAGTAATGAGCGGGCATGGCTACAGCTATAGAGAGAGCCCCACCCTTTAGAATCATGGGCAGGCTTGGTTGGACCACAGATGGGAATACCTGCCCTTCAGAATCATGGACGGGGCTGGTTGGTGCAATAGATAGGAATACCTGCCCTTTAGAATCATGGAAGGGGCTGGTTGGAGCAATAGATAGGAATATCTGCCCTTTAGAATCATGGAAGGGGCTGGTTGGAGCAATAGATAGGGATACCTGCCCTTTAGAATCATGGACGGGGCTGGTTGGTGCAATAGATAGGAATACCTGCCCTTTAGACTCATGGACGGGACTGGTTGGAGCAATAGATAGGAATACCTGCCCTTTAGAATCATGGACGGGGCTGGATGGTGCAATAGATAGGAATAACTGCCCTTTAGAATCATGGACGAGGCTGATTGGAGCAATAGATAGGAATAACTGCCCTTTAGAATCATGGACGGGGCTGGTTGGTGCAATAGATAGGAATACCTGCCCTTTAGAATCATGGACGGGACTGGTTGGAGCAATAGATAGGAATACCTGCCCTTTAGAATCATGGACGGGGCTGGATGGTGCAATAGATAGGAATACCTGCCCTTTAGAATCATGGACGGGGCTTGTTGGTGCAATAGATAGGAATAACTGCCCTTTAGAATCATGGACGGGACTGGTTGGAGCAATAGATAGGAATAACTGCCCTTTAGAATCATGGACAGGGCTGGTTGGTGCAATAGTGTAACGGTTTTCTGGGGACTAGGCACTGCAAGGGTTAAGGAGGTCACACTATCAGCCCGGTAAGCAGTGCCTAGTCCCCAGTGCTGAGTCTCCGTGCTCACTTGCAGAGCTGTGCTTCCGTTACTGAGCCTCCTTTGTACTTGCAGAGCTATTCCTCTATACTGAACCTTCGATCCTTAAAGCTGCATATTAACCCTTGCTGTGCTGCCTCCTCCTTAGCTGAGCCTTCTCACACCTGTACAGAGCCTAAGCTATATCGCACTACTTCTGCTGAGCTGGCCGCTTATATGTTTGGGTTGGTCGGCGGCTCATCCTGTCAACAGCAGAGTAGTCGCGTTCGTTAATGCTCCCGGTAAGGCGTTATTGGCTCTTACTCATACGTTTGTTCTCTGGTTTACGGCCGTAGGGGCTATAGGCTCAAGCTATTGCAGCAAAGGGTGGTCTCCGCTGGGAGGCTATTGGCTTCACCGTTTGCAGCGTAGTGTGGTCTCCGTTGTTACACCCGTGGGGGCTACTGGCTCAAGCTCTTGCAGGTTGTCTCCAGTATACACCCGTGGGGGCCATTGGCTCAAACTATCTCTGTACAGTTGGTCTCCATTATTACGCCCGTGGGGGCTATTAGCCAGCTCTTGCAGTGCAAGCTATTACCGTTGTTACGCCCGTGGGGGCTACCAACTCACGCACTTGCAGATTTAGTTGTATCCGTGGCTACGCCCGTGGGGGCTATTCTGTGCAACTTTTCTGCTGATTCTACCTCTGATCACGTATTGCCTAGCAGCTTCCCAGCCTTTAGAACTCTAGGTGTTGCACCATCTACACGTACAGCTGCTCTATCACCACCTTGGGCGTGCCAAACACCACAACAGAGACTGACTGATTATTGCATTTAACCCTTATTGTGTTTCACTACTGTGTGCCTGTCCTGAGACAGTATATGTGATACTCTGGTTCTGTATACTGGGCCTGTGGGGGCATATCTGTCCATATTTTGCTATTATTTTGTGTTGCCTGTAGAGGGCGATCATTCACCTAACTTTTCATTTAATAAAACTGTGTTTTATTCTACTAACTGGTCTGAGTGTCTTAAAAAACCGTTACAGTACGAAAGGGCCCCTGACAGGTGTCACGGCCAGGCATAAAAAGGTCACCAGGGGCGGGCCAAACCAACCCAGCAAATCAGAGCACACCACAAGCGAGAGTGACAGAGGAGGATCACAGGCACTGTGATAAATAGATAGGAATACCTGCCCTTTAGAATCATGGATGGGGCTGGATGGAGCAATAGATAGGGATACCTGCCCTTTAGAATCATGGACGGGACTGGCTGGAGCAATAGATAGGGATACCTGCCCTTCAGAATCATGGACAAGGCTGGATGGAGCAATAGATAGGAACATCTGCCCTTTAGAATCATGGAAGGGGCTGGCTGGAGCAATAGATAGGGATACCTGCCCTTTAGAATCATGGACGGGACTGGCTGGAGCAATAGATAGGGATACCTGCCCTTCAGAATCATGGACAAGGCTGGATGGAGCAATAGATAGGAACATCTGCCCTTTAGAATCATGGAAGGGGCTGGCTGGAGCAATAGATAGGGATACCTGCCCTTTAGAATCATGGACGGGACTGGCTGGAGCAATAGATAGGGATACCTGCCCTTCAGAATCATGGACAAGGCTGGATGGAGCAATAGATAGGAACATCTGCCCTTTAGAATCATGGAAGGGGCTGGCTGGAGCAATAGATAGGGATACCTGCCCTTTAGAATCATGGACGGGGCTGGTTGGAGCAATAGGTAGGAATTAGTGATGATCGAGCACCCCAATGCTCGGGTGTTCGGGTGCTCTGGCCGAGCACCCCCGGAGGCTCGAGTGCTCGGCCGAGCACCCGAGCCCCATTGAAGTCAATGGGAGGACTCGAGCATTACACCAGGCACCCCCTGCTCTGATGAGGGGAGGGTGCCTGGTCCATAGGAAAAGGGCAGAAAATGATGGAAACACCACAGAAATGGTTCAGGGACAGCATAGGGAGGATGTCTGGATGCATCTTGGACTCCAACGTCGCTGCTGGGAACGATGTTTCGCCCGTAGTACGGGCTTTAGGCGAAAAATTGTTACCAAACAGTATTTGCTGTATATTTACTTGTATATCATCTGCAAATTCTGCAAAAATTTCATCGATTTTTCTGAACTGGGGCCATGATTAAGAGGGAAACGTGCGCAGAGGCAAATTCTGCAAAAAATTTCATAGATTTTTCTGAACTGGGGCCATGATTAAGAGGGAAACGTGCGCAGAGGCAAATTCTGCACAAAATTTCCTCGATTTTTCTGAACTGGGGCCATGATTAAGAGGGAAACGTGCACAGAGACAAATTCTGCAAAAAATTTCATAGATTTTTCTGAACTGGGGCCATGATTAAGAGGGAAACGTGCGCTGAGCCGACCATCTAAAACATTATGGGTGAGGGTCTGCTGCGGAGCTGACCATCCTAAACATTATATGCGAAGGCCCGCTAGTGAGCTGACGCTATAAAACATTATATGAGAGGGCCCGCTAGAGAGCTGACCCAATAAAACATTATATAAGAAGGCCCGCTGGTGAGCTGACCTATACAAAAAGTTGTCAAACAGGGCCCGCTGGTGAGCTGGCCCTATATAAAAATTATATCACAGGGTATATGGAAGAGAGTGAACCATATACCCGTTTTTTGGGTGGAAGGGGTGAATGGGAATACAGAGTATTCCCATCATTGTAAATAACATATCTAAAGTGACTTTATGTTCACCCGGGGCTTTCCTCCAGTGGAGTGGAGAAGTCAGGGGAAATCCAGGCCTTGTTCATTTTTATAAGTGTCAACCTATCAGCATTTTCGGTGGAAAGGCGGATACGCTTATCTGTTATGATGCCACCAGCAGCACTAAATACCCGCTCAGACAGAACGCTGGCGGCAGGGCAGGCCAGCACCTCCAAGGCGTAGAGTGCCAGTTCATACCACGTGTCCAGCTTGGACACCCAGTAGTTGTAAGGCACAGAGGGATCATTGAGGACGCTGACACGGTCTGCTACGTACTCCTTCACCATCTTCCAAAACTTTTCCTTCCTTGTGACACTAGGCTGCGCATCAGGGTGAGGGTGTTGGCGGGGTGTCATGAAGGTGTCCCACGCCTTGGAGAGTGTTGCCCTGCCTTTGTCGGAACTGCTGTGTGCTCCCCTTTTCTCCCCTTCTCTGTTGGCCAAGGTAGCACGTACTCTGCCGCCAGCGTTGTCAGATGGAAAATTTTGGAGCAATTTTTCAACAAGAACCTTCTGGTATTGCACCATTTTGCTTGTCCTCTCCACCGGAGGAATGAGAGATGAGAAATTCTCTTTGTAGCGGGGGTCCAGAAGGGTGAACACCCAGTAATCCGTGTTGTCTAAAATGCGTATAACGCGTGGGTCACGGGAAAGGCAGCCTAACATAAAGTCAGCCATGTGTGCCAGAGTACCAACAGGCAAGATTTCGCTGTCCTCACCAGGAGGATGACTCTCAATCTCCTCATCCTCTTCCTCCTCTTCTGCCCACCCACGCTGAAGAGATGGAACTAAAGTTCCATGGCTACCCTCTGTAGCGGAGGCAACCGTGTCTTCCTCCTCCTCCTCCTCCGCCTCCTCCAATTGTCGCTGAGAAGACGAAGTGAGGGTGCTCTGGCTATCACCTTGTGTAAGCTCTTCCTCCCGCATTTCCACCACTTCCACATGCAAAGCGTCGGTTTTAATTGTGAGCAGCGAGCGTTTCAGTAGACACAGAAGTGGGATGGTTACACTGATAATAGCGTTATCGCCGCTCACCATCTGTGTCGATTCCTCAAAATTGCGTAAAACCTCACAGAGGTCTGACATCCATTCCCACTCCTCACTTCTGATTAGAGGAAGTTGAACGGAGAGGCGACGACCGTGTAACAGCTGGTACTCCACTACTGCCCTCTGCTGCTCACAAAGCCGGGCCAACATGTGGAAGGTGGAGTTCCAGCGCGTGCTCACATCACACAGCAGCCGGTGAGCTGGCAATTGTAAGCGCTGCTGCAGCTTCAACAGGCCGGCTGAAGCTGTTGATGACTTACGGAAATGTGCACACACGCGGCGCACCTTGGTCAAGAGATCATGCAAATTGGGGTAGGTTTTTAGAAATCGCTGAACCACTAAATTAAATACATGCGCTAGGCATGGTACGTGTGTGAGCTTGCCGAGCTCCAAAGCCGCCACCAAGTTACGCCCATTATCACACACAACCATGCCTGGTTGCAGGTTGAGTGGCGAGAGCCACTGCTCGGTCTGGTGACTAATCCCCTGCAACAGCTCTGAGGCCGTGTGCTGTTTGTCCCCAAGGCAGATCAGCTTCAGCACGGCCTGTTGACGCTTCCCCACTGCAGTGCTACACTGCTTCCAGCTACCGGCTGATAGGTGAGTGGCGCTGCGCGCAGAGAATTCGGAGGTGGAAACGGAGGAGGAGGAGCCAATAACGTAGGTGCTGGCGGAAACCCTGATGGAGGTAGGGCCCGCAATCCTCGGCGTGGGTAGCACCTGTGCCATCCCAGGGTCCGAGTCGCTCCCAGCCTCCACGACATTCACTCAGTGTGCCGTCAGGGAAATGTAGCGTCCCTGGCCACAAGCACTTGTCCATGTGTCAGTCGTTAAGTGGACCTTCCCAGTAACTGCGTTGGTCAGGGCACGGGTGATGTTACGGGACACATGGTGGTGTAAGGCGGGGACGGCACACCGGGAAAAGTAGTGGCGGCTGGGGACTGCGTACCGAGGGACAGCTGCTGCCATCAGGCTGCGGAAGGACTCAGTCTCCACAAGTCTAAATGGCAGCATTTCGATGGCCAGTAATTTGGAAAGGTGTGAGGTTAGTGCTATGGCCTGTGGGTGGGTGGCTGGGTATTTTCGCTTGCGCTCAAATGCCTGGAGTAACGACATTTGGACGCTGCGCTGGGACAGGGAAGTGGATGTGGTCGCTGATGGTGCTTCAGATGGTACAGGTGCAGGGCGGGAGGTATGCGGGCCTGCGCCTTCGACAGGCGATTGGCCGGCACCGAAAACAGGGGAAGAGGAGGCAGTGGTGTGGCCTGCAGACACAGATTGGCGATCCGGGCGTTCCTCCCACTTATTACGGTGCTTGGATGCCATGTGTCGGATCATGCTGGTGGTGGTGAGGTTTCTAGTGTTCATGCCTCGGCTCATTCTGGTGTGGCACAGGTTGCAAACTACAATTTTTTTGTCGTCCGCACTTTCCTTAAAAAAACGCCATACCGCGGAACACCTAGCCCTTGGCAAGGGAGATTTACGCAAGGGGGTGCTCCGTGGAACATTTGCGGGCCGGTTTGGTGCGGTCCGCCTTCTTTCTTTAGCCACACCACTGCCTCTTCCAGCCTGTTGCGGTGCTGCAGATGGCTCACCCTCAGGACTGCTGTCATCGCTCGGCTCTCCACCTTCCCAGGTGGGGTCAGTCACCTCATCGTCCACCAAGTCCTCCTCCACTTCCTCACTCTGATCATCCTCCTCATTTCTTGATCCCACCACATACTCAGTCATTGACAACTGTGTATCATCCTCCTCATCAAGGTCTTGAGACAGTAATAGTGGTTGATTTGATGGCAACTGTGTCTCATCATCATCATCCACTTCCTTTGACCTTAAATGCCGTTCCCCTCTGTCATCTTCTTGTGATTGGGTACCCTCTAGAGGTTGTGAATCAGGGCACAAGATGTCATGTTCCTCTGCAAGCGTGCTTGGAGAGAGGTTCAAATGAAGGATTGGTGATGAGACGAGCTCCTCACTATATCCCAGTGTGGGATCACTTCTTTGGCCAGACCCTCTATGGTGGGAGGAAGGATGATCAGGGTGAGGATTATGTTGACCAGACTCTTGGCTACTGAGAGTGGACTTGGTGGAAGACAGGGTGGTGCTTAACCGACTGGAAGCAGTATCAGCTGAAATCCAACCGACCACCTGTTCGCAGTAGTCTGACCTCGAGAGTGATGTCCTGCGACACCCTGTAAACTGAAACATGAAGCTAGGTATGGTGGATGTCTTTCTTTCTTGTGCTCTGGCACCAGGCACAGTTTCTACGCGTCCTGACCCGCGCCCTGAACTATCAGGATCACGTCCACTTCCCCGTCCCTTTTTACCCGCCTTCTTCATATTACACGGAATATGTGCTGCTAATCTGCAACTTTGCACACTAAACAGAATGTGCTGCTTATCTGCGGCTAGGCACAGTGAACGGAATATGTGACTTTTATTTTTTACACTTTGCACACTAAACAGAATGTGCTGCTTATCTGCGGCTAGGCACAGTGAACGGAATATGTGACTTTTATTTTTTACACTTTGCACACTAAACAGAATGTGCTGCTAATCTGCAACTTTGCACACTAAACAGAATGTGCTGCTAATCTGCCACTTTGCACACTAAACAGAATGTGCTGCTTATCTGCGGCTAGGCACAGTGAACGGAATATGTGACTTTTATTTTTTACACTTTGCACACTAAACAGAATGTGCTGCTTATCTGCGGCTAGGCACAGTGAACGGAATATGTGACTTTTATTTTTTACACTTTGCACACTAAACAGAATGTGCTGCTAATCTGCAACTTTGCACACTAAACAGAATGTGCTGCTTATCTGCGGCTAGGCACAGTGAACGGAATAAGTGACTTTTATTTTTTACACTTTGCACACTAAACAGAATGTGCTGCTAATCTGCAACTTTGCACACTAAACAGAATGTGCTGCTTATCTGCGGCTAGGCACAGTGAACGGAATATGTGACTTTTATTTTTTACACTTTGCACACTAAACAGAATGTGCTGCTTATCTGCGGCTAGGCACAGTGAACGGAATATGTGACTTTTATTTTTTACACTTTGCACACTAAACAGAATGTGCTGCTAATCTGCAACTTTGCACACTAAACAGAATGTGCTGCTTATCTGCGGCTAGGCACAGTGAACGGAATAAGTGACTTTTATTTTTTACACTTTGCACACTAAACAGAATGTGCTGCTAATCTGCAACTTTGCACACTAAACAGAATGTGCTGCTTATCTGCGGCTAGGCACAGTGAACGGAATAAGTGACTTTTATTTTTTACACTTTGCACACTAAACAGAATGTGCTGCTAATCTGCAACTTTGCACACTAAACAGAATGTGCTGCTTATCTGCGGCTAGGCACAGTGAACGGAATATGTGACTTTTATTTTTTACACTTTGCACACTAAACAGAATGTGCTGCTAATGTGCAACTTTGCACACTAAACAGAATGTGCTGCTTATCTGCGGCTAGGCACAGTGAACGGAATAAGTGACTTTTATTTTTTACACTTTGCACACTAAACAGAATGTGCTGCTAATCTGCAACTTTGCACACTAAACAGAATGTGCTGCTAATCTGCAACTTTGCACACTAAACAGAATGTGCTGCTAATCTGCAACTTTGCACACTAAACAGAATGTGCTGCTTATCTGCGGCTAGGCACAGTGAACGGAATATGTGACTTTTATTTTTTACACTTTGCACACTAAACAGAATGTGCTGCTAATCTGCAACTTTGCACACTAAACAGAATGTGCTGCTAATCTGCCACTTTGCACACTAAACAGAATGTGCTGCTTATCTGCGGCTAGGCACAGTGAACGGAATGTGCTGCTAATCTGCAACTTTGCACACTAAAAAGAATGTGCTGCTAATCTGCAACTTTGCACACTAAACAGAATGTGCTGCTAATCTGCGGCTAGGCACAGTGAATGGAATATGTGACGTTTTTTTTTTAAACTCTGCCCCCCAAAACAAAATATAACTCCTGCCCCCACACACAATAGTCCTAAAAAGGACTTTTGGGTCTTTCTTTATATGTTGTTCAAACACACTTTTCTTCTCCCTACACTGACTTTCCCTTCCTATCCTCATCTCTCCCTGGCTAAGACTGAGCCGAACTCGCTGGTCAGGTGCTATACAGCACCCGATCACGGGTTCTGGCCAGCCAATCAGTGTAATGCCAGCAGCCAACATGGCTGCTGGCATTATACTGATGTCAGAGCCTCCCCGCACGTTTATTGGCTGCGCAGCAGCCGCGAAACGTGCGGGGAGGAGACCCGAACATGGCGGGCGAGCACATGCGGTACTCGTACGAGTACCGCCATGTGCCGAGCAGAGCGATGCTCGAGCCGAACCGAGCTTCGGCCGAGCATGCTCGCTCATCACTAGTAGGAATATCTGCCCTTTAGAATCATTGCCGGGGCTGATTGTAGCAATAGATAGGAATACCTGCCCTTTAGAATCATGGACGCGGCTGGTTGGAGCCACAGAGAAGGAGACCTACTTTCAGGAGACACGTGTGGCTGTCTAGTGCCAGGACATGAGAGCCCACCCATTATACTAAAGACCCTTGTATATATTCTCAATGTAGTAAAATATCCCTACTCAGTTATAGACAATGGCAGAGTTTTAATGCAAAGCAAACAGTAAATAGATATAACTTGTATGAACGACAACTGCCTGGCTAATTCCTTCTTTTAAACAAATTAAGAGCAATTTATCAAGGTGTATAGTTCTCCTTTACCTTTAAGATAAATGTATTCACCAGAAGAAAAGTAAGAGTCTCACCCTTCAGGGCTGGCTCCTCGTAGACTTCTCTTTATAGAAGCGAATGTTGGGCGCCTTTCTGGGTTCTCATCCCAGCACATTTTCAGCATAGTAATAATCCGCTCATTGCATTTCTCCACTGACAGGGATGGTCTCATCAAGGCTGTAGAGCCAGGGATTTTGATCTTGTTGATAATATCTGCAGTACATAAGAAATGAAATCTGTTACTAGGAAGAGCAATATTAAAGGGATAGTAATGTTTCATAATAAAAGCAGCTCTAATTAATCATCATAGTATTTGGACTTTGGAGAGTGTTATTTCAATTCTGTCAGAGTTGTAGTTCAAGAGTAATTCAATGACAAAGTATCCCCCTCCCGCCCCTTTTACTGATGTAACACTGCTCAGCCAGAGCAGAAGGGAGGTGCCCAGGCAGATTGCAGAGAGGGACAATCTTCAATTAAGATAAGGGAAAAACCTGAAAAACTTGTCAAGGGGGGCAGGGCTTTCATTGTTCTCATAGGAAGAAGATTGTCCCCTGCTGTTATCTGTCTGGTCTATGGACTGCATTCCACATCTGAGAAGAGATTGTTTACACTAGGTAAAAGGGGAGGGAGGGGGATACTTTATCATTCAATTACTCTTGAACTACAACTCTGACAGTATTGAAATAACACTCTCCATGGCCCAAATACTATGAAGATTAATTGGAGCTGCTGTTTTTGTGAAACATTACTATCCCTTTAACCTGTAGCCTCTAGTGACATCTCCAACATATTACTTCTCAATGCATTGGAGTTGTCTCTAGCATACAAGGGGTTAAAAATAATAATTGTGTGGATGCTATTGAAGTCTCCTACTCATTGTATCTAAGGCTTCAAAGAAAAAAATCAACACATCAAAATAAAAGTGAGTTATCTAATTATCAGATAAGATATTTTATGTTAGATTCTTAAAATCTAATCACAAAATTGCATTTTTGATGTATGTGTAGCATGGCCAATATGGACAAACTGCATTTGTTTGATTTTGTTTGCTTCCCTTTGAAATAAGAAAGATGTGTTAATTAGGTTAATTTACTAAGATTACTACCCACTTTTCTTCTATTCAAAAACGTTCTTTCAAGCTGACAATACTAGACTACCATAAATCTATCAAGGCTGCTAGGATAATAGGAGTCAGGAAGCCCTAGAAAAGGCAGAAATGGATACTAGGTACGAGTGAAAAGTCCTGTGATCTTTTTGTGGGAAAATCATTTTTTTAAGGTTTGCCTAGCCATATGCCTCAGCCTGCTACCATTCTTCATACATTTCTGTAGGTCTCAGTCTGTTAACAGTGTTTTCAAGGCTTGACTTACTGGAAACCTGCTTAAAATGTTTCAAGACTTACCTTGCAATAATAGGCAATTCTAATAATATTTCTAACGGCTGATCATTCTTTAAAAGCCTTTCTGAAGATACAGTTTATGTGTGTGTATACTTTAAAGTTTGTGTGTGTACCTTTATGCATGTGTGTGTGCTGTTGTTTTTTTACTTACTTTTTATTAACCCCTGAAGGACCAGCGGTCCAGGGAAGTTACCTTCCCTTAAGGACCGCTTTGATCCTTGCCGATGCGCCGGTACACGTGACCTGTTATGCGTACCGGTGCGCTGCTTTGAGGCCTAAGAGAGATAGCCATACCTGGGAACTTTCAAGATGAGCTGACCCTGAGATCTTTGAAATATTAACCCTTAAAGCTTCCCATAATGTAGATTTTATGCGATATGTGCTTGCTTGCTCTAACACAGAGGTGCTCCGGTTCGTGTGCGAGGGACCTTTAACATGCTACAGTTTGGATAACTCCCTGCCTGAACACAAACTAGACAAGAAGGACATCTCCAACTGTCTTTCTGGTACTAATGGCACCAGTTTAGAGGGTAAGGAAACATTTAATTGGGGAAATTCACATAGTAGGTGACAGACCTCTCTCACCCTGAGAATTTGGCCCTTCACCCTGAGACCCTGAGATTTGTGTCAAAACCCTGAGTCTCAGGGTCAAACCCTGAGAGTTCCCAGGTATGGAGATAGCTCCGGTCTTGAAGCGATCAATTTTAGGCCCCATTTTTACTCACATCACTCCCGGTAGAGCGCTGTAAGTAAAAATTACGTGACGTGCTATGACAGTCACTGGTTCTTAAGGGTATAAGGACCGTGACGGTCATAGCACGTCACATAGTCCTTAAGGGGTTAAGGAATATTGGGGGGTACAAGGTAGAAGAAAGGGGATAAACAATAGGGGGAAGGCAATGCAACATGTACAACAATAGCCAGAGTTAAACACAACCAGTGTATCACATGCTCTATAATATGGCAGCCTGTCAATGTCTCAATCGAAAGAGGAAGGCAGGATCAGGTACAGGGCTATGTGGTCAGTCAGGAACCCCTGCAGGGGCTAGGGAAAGGGAGCATAAGGGAGAGGTGGCGGGGTACCAACTAAAAGAATAATAATAATCCTTTATTTATATAGCGCACACAGATTCCGCAGCACTTTACACTCATATTGGTTCCGGTCCCCATTGGGGCTCACAATCTAAATTCACCTATCAGTATGTTTTTGGAGTGTGGGAGGAAACCCACGCAAGCACAGTGAGAACATACAAACTCATAGCAGATGTTGTCCTTGGTGGGATTTGAACCCAGGACCCCAGTGCTGCAAGGCAACAGTGCTAACCACTGAGCCACTGTGCTGAGAAATATGTTCATGAATGAAATGGAGAGGGACTGGCAATTCCTCATCCAACCCCAAAGGGTCTAAGAGTGAAGAGAAAGCTATGTGGGTGGCTTGTGGACCCATGAATATGGGGAGGGGAAAAAAAAGCAAGGAGAGGAAAAGACAGAGGAGAATATAAAAGACCAGTTGAACAGCGCGTGTACACGGGCACAGTGCCAGGCAGCAACGGCTGTCGCTCTGTTATCAGCCGCGGCGCGGGCAGCCTGTACTGCGCATGACTGCAGCGCACGCATCCATCTGTACTGCTCATGACAGCTTCTGACAAACATACATTACCGAAATATTATATAGGATGAGCGATCAGTGAAGAAGGAAGAACAGCCAGTCTGGATCATTCCCCGACCTCTAGGCCGGGGCAAGGGATGGATTGTTGAAGAGAAGCCATGGCTCAAATCTGAAAAAGCTGAAACTGAGAGTTAGAAAGAAGGGAAGTCAACCTCTCCATGTAGCAGATCTTCCAAATACCCTGGATCAGACCCTGTCTGTCCAAAATGCAAGGCTACCTCCAATGTGATGCCAGAGCTTTTCTGGCTGCCAATTTCATGTGGGAGGATAGTTTAAAGTGAATACTGGATATATGCAGGAGCCATAGACCCAGGAGAAACCACCACAGCTTGGGGTCGTATGGACCATGGTAACTGAGCCAATCAGGGAGCCCACCATGCACCAAATGTCACAAACCACCAAGCAAGTCTAACAGATGTGTTACAGGCCCCCGCTCCGGCCAACCCCAAAAGCAGAGGGAGATTGGGTCGGGAAAATGTTATGTAACCGTACTGGGGTAAGATACCACAGATATAGCAACTTGTAAGTACTCTCCTTATGATGGATACATATAGAGCTTTTAGCAGCACTAGACCAGATCTTATACCATGACTCCAAGGGGAGCTCTGAACCAATATCCTCTTCTCAGGCGAGCATGTATTTTGTTTTAGTGTCCTCAGAGCTCGAGCAAACCTGCAGGTATATGAGAGGTAAGAGACCTTCCAGGTTGGTATCCCAAAGTCAGAGATTCTCAAACCAAGTCAATTCCAGAGGAGGCCAAACAGGAACAATTGAGTGAATGAAATGAACGACCTGAGAGCGTCCGAAGAATTCAGAGGAATGGCGATAATGTGTTTCAGCAAACCTGGAGAACAGAATCATGATCATAGCAGTCCGCAACTCGCATAGGCTATATGGAAGGCCACGTCGGAAATATTGGTATTGTAACCCAGCGTAATCTCAGGATTATCCAAAACGGATGTTAGTCTGGACACTGAATGAGTCAGATATTTTTTCAGACCTACCATGTCACAAAACCGTAAGTGGGAGATCGTAGGAGAAGTGGAAAGTGTGGAGGGCCTTGTAGATTTAGGAAGCACGTGCTCTATCAGGAGGATGTATGTGATGGCCCTTTCCATAGTGACCCACATCAGGTTTTTGGAATTGGTGGGCAACTGGAGAAGCTGGGCCAATTGGGCTGCCAGAAAATAAGAATATAAGTGAGGAAGGCCTTGGGTCGAGACAGAATGGAAGAAGAAATTCTCTGCAGACATCCTGCCAAGATGATTCTCATGATACGTGATTGAAGAGTATTTAAGGAGTGTAAGGAGATTAACAGGGGAAGAAACCTATGAAATAAAGCAATCGAGGCAACAGATTAATCTTGATTGAGTTGGTGCATCTCAGTCAAGAAATGTTATAAGTGAGCCATTTAGCCAGATTGCCTAAGAGAGTATGAAAGACAGGAGGGTAATTAGCCGAGTAGAGGGTCAGTTTGCGTACTTTTATATATGTATACTTTTGTGTATGTGTCTATGTGCATTCATGTGTGTAGGCTTGTGTACGAGAGTGTGTGTGTGTGTGTGTGTGTGTGTCTGTATGAGTTTCTTTACTATTCTTTCTTAAGACAAACTTTACATCACCTTCTGGGTCTAAATTCAGGTCCTGGAAGGGTCCATCATCATGATTGTAAATCAGTTCTCTCATAATTATAGCAAAGCTGTAGACATCTCCCTTCTGGGTGCCCTGGAAGGGGAATCTGCCCAGTCGTAACAGTTCAGGTGCCGTCCAGTAGAGCTCTAAAGCAGGAGATAAAAATGCACCAGTAAATCTAGAATATTTTTACTGCATTTTAACTTGATATTGATGTATGTAGGAATACAGAGTCATGTGCAAGGGGAAGCACAGCCCCGAACGAAAAGTGGAGCAATTCTCTAGAGATAGAAAAAAAAAAAAAAAACACAGTTTCTCTTCCTGACAGTTTGAACTGTCATAACTTTTGACTAGAACAACCGCCAATGGCGAGAGTAACCTCATTTTACTCAGCAGGAAAATCCCTGTAATACACACACAAAATGGATACTGCATAGAAGAGATATGAAAACTCCCACTGATTTAAATAAATACTAGAGAGGTATCCAATGCATTCCTTTGAAATGTGTTGGCGACTTCTCTATAATTCAAGGGTTTAAAATACTCATTTAAATAATGGAAATTTAAAGGAGCAGTAAACTTTTTTTATGAAAAAATATATATTGTAGGGACTTTCCTATTGAGTAAAATAAGGGTTTTTTACATTAGCAGTGCCCTCTAGTGGTCAAATTCTAATTAGATTTCCTGTTAGATACCAGTGGAGAGGAAAGTCAGAAAAGTCAGAGACATACAGTTCTCCATAGAATGTGATAGAAACTGCTGAGTCACTTCCTGTCAGTTAGAACTATCAGGAAGTAAACACAGTAAATTCACTTCCTGTCAGTTAGAACTATCAGGAAGTAAATGCAGTAAATTCACTTCCTGTCAGTTAGAACTATCAGGAAGTAAACACAGTAAATTCACTTCCTGATTATTTAAACTGCTATAATTTTTGAATAAAACATCTGACAGTGATGGGAGTGACCTTGTTTTATTCAGCAGGAAATGCTCTGTAAAATATGTGTTTTCATAAAAAAAGTTTACTGCATCTTTAAGTATTTTTTGTCCCCCATGGTAAAGTTGGTTTGTTCCAGAATTGCTTTTTTTTTTTGGTTTGTGAATACACAATAGGGCACCGAGTACATCGTCTACCTGAATAATTGACACTTTTAGCTGTGACGTCTCGGAAAGTTGTCCCGTGTTTGAATTCCCACAGTCCAAACCCGGAGAGTTTCACTTGCATCCGACTGTCTACCAGACAGTTTGTAGGCTTCAGGTTTCCATGAGACTTGAGGGGACTGTTATGGAGGAAGCCCATTCCCTGCCATTGAAAAACCAGGTAACAGAATTAAAAGGATATCAGAGATACACTCAACTAGTTCAGTACAAGACTGTATTCATTGTAATCACACACAGGATAGCAGTGTCCTGCCACAGAAATACTCACATTGACAATATCATAAGCAAAGGAAAGCTTGAATATCCAGTCCAGTTCTATGTCATTGTTCTGCAGAACATCCTTACGTGCATGCAAAAGATACATTAGACTAGTTACACATCAAACGATTGCAGGTCACTCTTTAAATGTGCTACACTGGCCGACATTCCAGATTGAATGTAAAGGATCTGTTCTCACACATAGTGATCATGTACAGCACAGAAACTTGGTAAATTATATATATTTGGGGCACGTTAACAAGAAGTGGAATGTGAATTGTGGGTGCACATTTAAAGTGATAGTAATGTTTCACAAAAAACAGCAGCTCCAATTAATCTTCATAGCAATTGAGCCATAGAGAGTGTTATTTCAATACTGTCAGAGTTGTAGTTCAAGAGTAATTGAACGATAAAGTTTCCCCTCCCGCCCCTTTTACCTAGTGTAAGTCATCTCTTCTCAGATGTGGAATGCAGTCCATAGACCAGACAGATAACAGCAGGGGACAATCTTCTTCCTATGAGAACAATGAAAGCCCTGCCCCCCTTGACAAGCTTTTCAGGTTTTTCCCTTATCTTAATTGAAGATTGTCCCTCTCTGCAGTCTACCTGGGCACCTCCCTTCTGATCTGGCTGAGCAGTGTTACATCAGTAAAAGGGGCGGGAGGGGGATACTTTGTCATTGAATTACTCTTGAACTACAACTCTGACAGAAATGAAATAACACTCTCCAAAGTCCAAATACTATGATGATTAATTAGAGCTGCTTTTATTATGAAACATTACTATCCCTTTAACTGGTTTTCCCTATCAGGAACAACTCAATAATAACGCAATATGAACCTAGCGCCTGCTTTATCCTTTAACCCTTTGAGTGCGTTGCATACCCCTCTGGCATTCCAAGGGTTAAAAGGCAGGGTTAATGGTGGATACTTGTATACAAAATGACATGGCGGGCATCTTCTTCACCCTCTTGGAGGCTACAGCAGTTTCCTAACGTCTTGCAGACCTCTCTAGCGCTTATGGGGTTAAAGTGGAACTTTTGGCAAGACACTTTAGATTTTGGTGCCTGAGGAACAGGAAGATAGATTGTAAGCTCTAGGGGACTAACTGTGCCTGAAAGAGTTTGCGTACAGCTCGGCATACAAATTAATAATGCTACGTAAGAATTAAGATATTTGAAAATGTCATTAAAATCTGCCTGTGTATCCTGTTACCCAAAAGAAAATCAGGTATATAGTTTAGGACAGAGATTGCTATTTGCCAATCCTAGCCCACAACTGCGCATGTTTTCAGGATATCTCTGCCTGAACACAGTGTTTAATCAGTGACTCAGCCACTTTAACAACTTAATGACACATGGAAGGCCTGGACCATCACAGAATTCCATCCTCTGTGGACAGATCATTGTCCTGGCACGTCATGGGTTAATGATCATAGTGCGCCTTAGGCCATGATGTGATCACTGTCGGGCAGTCTGTGTTGCTGACTGCTCCAGTACTGGAGAAATCACATTTGCAAGAGAAGCCACATGACAAAGGCAAAGTTCACTAACCTCTCCTTTGTCACGGTTCTCTGCCTCTCTCCTCTTCACTCTGATTGTGAGGCAGAGAGAGAGCGAGAAAACATGCCTCTCAGTGCTTCAAATGGTCAAAAGTGATGGCACTTTTGTTTGATGTTGCTGGTGGGTAGGACTCTAAAAAAATGTAGGTTATTTCATAACTTATTGACACCAATTTTGTGTAACTGAATAGGGTGGGAAACAGGGACAGAAGGATTTGGGTCTCAAAGAGGGACTGTTTTGACTTAAGAGGGACAATTGGGAGGTATAGACCCTAATATCTCCTAAAGAGGGACACTTAGGATGTATGGAACCCTAATATCTCCTAAAGAGGGAGACTTGGGATGTATGGAACCCTAATATCTCCTAAAGAGATGCACATGAGAGGTATGGACCCCTAATACCTCCTAAAGAGGGACACTTGGGAGGTATGAACCCCTAATATCTCCTAAAGAGGGACATTTGGGAGGTATAGACCCCTAATATATCCTAAAGAGGGACACTTGGGAGGTATGTGCCCTTAACGTTCATACTTTTTATCCAGTCACTGTTAAAAAATGCAGAGTACAAATCATCACAGGAATATCTATAACAAATGTTGTTTTTAACATGTTTCCATTTTTTTTTATGTTATTATCAAACTAAATGATGGATTCTACATAAAAAATATGGCATCAAAAGAAAGCCCTACTTATCCTTAAAATATTATAGAACTTGTGTGGATACACTAAATAAATAAGAGGGAAAATATGGTTGAACAAAGGCATCCTAAAAAGCCAAAATTGTTCATGTCCACTAGTGTAAATAACCTGTTGTCACCAAGGGGTTAATCAATCCACTTGTGCTCAAGCAGAGATATCTGAAACCATGCCCTGTTGGTAGCTCTTGAGCAGAGACAGATTAAGGATCCATTGAGAGCCAATTTGGGCCCCCTCATCTCTTGATCTGGTGTTTCTGACACTAGCAGGTACTGACATTGTGGCTCTAATGGAGGTGGGGGCAAGTGGATGATGCTGGTCTCTTTCAACAAAAAGGGTATCTGAAATAAGATGTTAGCGGCAGCAACTGCAGGGCCTTTGTCTGTGACCCATCACTTGCAGCAAGGGCCTCTCATATTGCCAAGGGCCCTAGGCAGAAGCCTAGGTTGCCATAATGGATGATCCATCTCTGCTCTTGAGGATCATGGCTATAGAACATATTGACTGTTCTTTCTGAAAATAGAAAATGAAAGGCACTTTCATTGTGGCACTGTTTGCTAATTAATATCTGTACTGCAGCAAGAGTGTAATTAGCAAAGGATGCTGCATCTAGGCAGATCAATTTTCAGAAATGAAAGTATCAATATCTCCTAAACTATGTATCTGTTGATGTTTTGGTTCGCATGAAACTCACGCAGCTTTGAATTAAAGGAACAGTAAACTTTTTTTTATGAAAACATCTGTTTTATAGAGCATTTCCTGCTGAATAAAACAAGGTCACTCCCATCGCTGTCAGATGTTTTATTAAAAATTTATAGCAGTTTAAATAATCAGGAAGTGAATTTACTGTGTTTACTTCCTGATAGTTCTAACTGACAGGAAGTGACTCAGCAGTTTATATCACATTCTATGGAGAACTGTATGTCTCTGACTTTTCTGACTTTCCTCTCCATTAGAATATAACAGGGAATCTAATTAGAATTTGGCCACTAGAGGGCACTGCTAATGTAAAAAAAAAACATGGGTTTAAACTGTAATAACTCTGGAAATATAAATCTCTGGGCAGTGGGAGTACCCTTATTTTACTCATTAGGAAAAAATCCCTACAATATATATTTTTTCATAAAAATAGTTTACTGCTCCTTTAAGTTCTCAAATATGTAAACTAAATTCTAGGTCTGCTTTTTTCTATATCCACTTGTGAATGTAAATCCTCACACTCCATCCCATGCATCATCTCCGGTGAACTGATTTACTTTTCTAGATTGATAACTGTTCTAATAGAACTATGTGTGTCCATAACAAAGTGAAGACATTCAACAGTAAACCAACTACACCACCAGGAGCAAATGGGTATTTCCAAATTTCATTTAAAGGAGCAGTAAACTTTTTTTATGAAAACACATATTTTATAGAGCATTTCCTATTAGGGTTGCCACCTTTTCTTAAAAAAAATACCGACCATTGCATTCTCTCCATAGACTTAACATTGGACAGAAATCAATTTTTTACCGGCCTGCCGCTAAAATACCAGCTGGGTGGCAACCCTATTTCCCACTGCTGTCAGATGTTTTATTCACAATTTATAGCAGTTTAAATAATCAGGAAGTGAATTTACTGTGTTTACTTCCTGACAGGAAGTGACTGGCAGTTTCTATCACATTCTATGGAGAACTGTTTGTCTCTGACTTTCCTCTCCATTAGAATCTAACAGAAAAACTAATTAGAATTTGACCACTAGAGGGCACTGCTAATGTAAACAAACATGGGTTTAAACTGTAATAACTCTGGAAATATAAATCTCTCAGCAGTGGGAGTACCCTTATTTTACTCAATAGGAAAATCCTTACAATATATATTTTTTCATAAAAAAAAGTTTACGTTCAAACTCCAGAGGGATATCCAACACATTGTTGATTTTGCTGCAGAACGTCTCTACTTCCCGTAGTACACCAGACTCTCTGAGTCTCTTGGTGACTCCAATTGCAGCAACAAATGCACTTGGGCGTCTAAAACTTCTTGCAATGAATTGTGTAGTATTGATATTTGTGAACAGAACATTCCTAGTTAACTAGGGTGTACATCAGTGGTAGTCAATTTCTGAACCTCCAGCTCTTGATTCACAAAGAGTTAAGTTCCAACTAAAAATGTACATTTCCTGTGAAAATTATTTTGGAGGATGCATCGTATTAACAGGTAAGTAAGGCTTTCATTTTTTCAGTTTGTACTGTATTTCCATATATTAAATAGATAAAGTAGGTTCTATAACAGTGGTTCTCAAACTGTGTTCACTGTAACGTCACCCTGAAGCAGAGCAAGGGATTCAACAGAACAACTGTAATAGCATACTTCCCAAGTGTCCCTCTTTAGGAGGGACAGTCCGTCTTTTAGACCCAAACCCCTCTGTTCCTCTTTCCCACCCTGATGTCCCTCTTTCTAGGAGATCAGACTGTGTGATGTGTATATTAAGTGTATCACATTGCTCCACAGTAATAAAACTCACATTATTGTTTGTTTAAACGTCAGTATATGTGTTTATAAATTAGTCTGCTTAAAAAAAATACTATGATCTAGTTATAAGTCATTTATTAGGTTACACAAGGAGGTGTCGATAGGTAGGGTTGCCACCCAGCCGGTATTTTACCGGCAGGCCGGTAAAAAATTGGCTCCTGTCCAATGTTAAGTCTATGGAGGGAATGCCATGGCCGGTATTTTTTTGAAAAAAAGGTGGCAACCCTATCGATAGGTCATGGAATAGCCTAAATATTCTCAGTAATGTCCCGCCCACCAGCCACGCCCCCAGCAACACCCCCCACCCCAGCAACGTTAGTGTAGATATGTAATTACCAGAGGATGTTTGAAGGAGGAAACATTTCAAAGTGTGACATCTTAAAGAAACATTGTAATCTAGTCACCTCTAAGAAAAAAATTATCACATATAGTTAAATGATATATCTTATCCTAATAATGTATTCTTGTTATTGTTTGGAGATACAACAGAATGTACTGTATAGTTTGTGTATGTATAGCACTTGATCTGTAGATGGCACTGTGCAGTTCAGAGTACTGTTTGTTATATGACTTTGAACTTGTTGGTATATTCACTAGAAGGAAGTTCTGTTTGTTCACTTGCTCTCTTGTCTCTCTTACTTTACCTAGTCTCTGCTACCTGCTGTTTCAAGTAAATGTTGTGTTCTAAATGTTTGCTGTTTAATCCATACAAGTAAAGTCTAATATTGCATTTTTACAAACTACCATTGTCTCTTCTTGATGCA
This sequence comes from Rhinophrynus dorsalis, assembly GCA_037306005.1. Classification (NCBI taxonomy): domain Eukaryota; kingdom Metazoa; phylum Chordata; class Amphibia; order Anura; family Rhinophrynidae; genus Rhinophrynus; species Rhinophrynus dorsalis. The sequence goes on along the minus strand of CM074724.1, from coordinate 21,752,673 downwards.
TAACCAACAGTTATTGGTACCAACTAGCTTTCATACATGATCGCTATTTTTATATGCTAAATCCATGGATTAATACATTTGATTGTTCTAGTTCAAAGTGGGATTTCAAGTCCGAAACTAACACTTTACTCTGACAGGTAATTTGTAAAGAGATTTTAAAATCTATTATAGACTTTTTTTTCAATTTAAAATGGTAATTTATGAGATATGTATCTTTATTTACTTGCCAGTTCATACAAAAGTGATACTATTGACCAGCATGCAAGCCAGATACTATTATTCCAAACTGCACTCGCTCCCATCTGTCACTTCCTGCCAGATACTAACATTACAGCTTACTGTCATTTACACATGGCTCTCCCTGCCGGCCAGATACTGACATTACATATTTATCTCCCTCTCACATGCAGTCTAGGCCAGCTATATGCTAATAGTCCACACTACTCTTCCTCCAACCTGCCATTCCATGCCACACATATAACTACATTCCACACTGCTCTCTTCCCTACCTGCCTCTGCCTGCCAGCCAGCCAGATATTAGCATTCCACACTGCTCTTCCTCCCACCTGTTATTCCATGTCACTCATATACTTACATTCCACGCTGCTCTCTTCCCTACCTGCCAGCCAAATACTAACATTCCACGCTGTTCTCCCTTCCACCTGTTATTGCATGCCACCCATATACTTACATTCCACACTACTCTCTCCCCTACCTGCTTCTGCCTGCCAGCCAACTCCAAACATTCCACACTGCTCTCCCTCCTACCTGATACTCTCTGCTGACCAGTACTAGCTGATTTGCATAAATGGACAAACTAACATTCATGCAGTTCTAGATCAAATTGATACTCTCACTGAGGTGGACAGGTGGCAGTTCCACTTTACCAATTATTACCTGTATGATTCCACAGCAGCAAAACTGTTGAGAACCACTAATCTAGGAAACAGTTCCACTGATGTCTTAGAGACAGGAAGCAATTCTGTTTCCCTCTACTAAAATCAATATGGCAATACCTTCAACATTTATTGATTGTTTGTTTCACCATTTTAATTTTCAAGTTTTAGTTTTAATTTGATTGGCATCTAGTAAAGGTTAAATTCAATGGAGTAATGGTTCTTACAAAGTATATAACGTACTTCTTTCCGCCTACTTGTGTGTGTGATTCCTGATCACTATGTAGCTCTGTACCTTAAGGCTTCCTTTCTTGCAGTACTGCGTGACGATGCAGACATGGGAGGGTTCAGTGCACACGCCAAAGAAAGTCACCAAATTCTCATGTCTCATCTCCCGCATCTGGAATACAATAAAAGAGGTAGATTGTCGGACACTTTGTGTTTTTTAGATTAGCTATCTATGGACAGATCTGACATGTCTACAATCATGTCATACCTTCTGTGTGTATATTAGGGTGACCGCACGTCCCAGAATGCCCGGGATTGTCCCTTATTGGGGGTCTGTGTCCCTCGTTCCGGGTCCCCCCCCCCCAGGGACAACAAAGAGTCCCGGAATGGAGCAATACGTACCAGTCCAGTCAGCCAATTAAATGAGCCAGCCAATGAAGGCCATATAGCAAATACATTTCATTGGCTGGCTGGCTGGACTGATACATGCGAGACAGCTGGGATGGTGCAGGTATGCTGGCGCTGCGAGTGACACCTGCGGCTGAGGCTCCCGCCAGTGCTGACCATCTTTCTGAGGCTGACACAGAGTAAGTGTTCCTTCCCACTGGGAACTCTTACTATGTCAGCCTCAGAAAGATGGTCAGCGCCGACATGAGCCTCAGCAGTGGGACTAGGGGTGACCACATGTCCCGGAATGGCAGAATGGAAATGTGGTCACCCTAGTGTATATTAGGTGTGGTGTATGAAAATATGTATCATTTAGAAAATACTCATTACCGCTGCAAGCAACTGTAGATTCAGCTTTTAGCAGTAGTACAAGGGTGAATCATTTATTTTCAAAAAGTCCAACTAAGAGTCTGTTTAACCCTTTGAGTGCCAGGGAGGTATAACTTATTGTGCTGCAGTGCACTTTATACCTCTCTGCCACTCACAGAACAATGATATTCAATTGCAATTAATGTGTGTTTGTGGTGCCAGGTGTGGCATCTTTTTTGCTTGGGATAAACCTATTTGTTGCGGTTTTCTTAAAGGGATTGTAACGTCTTAGATATATAAATAGTAATATCGTAGAGAATTAAAAAAAGAAATCCATCGATGCCATTCCTATCTCTCATACCTTTATGGTTTGAGAGACGGAACGTTTTAAAGTCCCCCCCCTTCCTCCCCATTCCCTGACGTCAGCTGTAAGCTGATAGCAGGAGATCCCGGTCCGGGGACCAGCAGGTGGTTCTTCAGCAGAGCCGCAATAGCAATATTTGAAAAGAACTACTTCACTGGAACGGTCTACAAAGTGTGCCTGGTTTGCAAGCACACTTTGTAGACAGTTTCAATGAAGCAGTTCTTTTTAAATATCGCTATTTCGGCTCTGCTGAAGAGCCTCCTCAAGTCGGCCGACACATATCTCCTTCTGTCTGGTTTAATTATCCACAAATCAATAAATTACATTGTATCATAAATAGTTGATGAGGCTGAACAAAGGCATCTGTCCATCAATTTCAGCCCATGCCAAATCACACCCTATTAATCCAGTGGAAGGCAAAAAAAACAAACAAACATTGAAGCCATTTCCAATTAAATCCTAAGTAGGTAAAAAAATTAATTCCTGACTCCAAATGGCAGTCAGATATTTCTCTGGATCAACAACCTATCTACTTTGAAACCAACTGTTATAATTCTCATTGTTGTTCTTCAGATATGTATCTATTACATTTCTGAACAGCAGTTACAGAATCTGCAAGCACATCATCCCGAGGCCAAGAATTCCATAAGTTTACTGCCCTTACTGTAAAAAAATCCCTGCCTTTGTTTTAGTCAAAAGAGCCTTTCCTGTAGTCTTAGTGAATCACCTACTGTTTTTTGCTCAGCTCTTCGAGTAAATAGTTCCTTGCTTTTTTATTTACTACTGTTCTATAAACATCCCACATGTAGTCACTTATGGAGGGGATGTATAGAGTGATAAATTCTTGCTTTGTTAAGTAATGTCTTAGGTGATAAAATCACCTATATTTAAATCTATAGTTTAACAAATTGTTGGGGGGCAATTTTTGCAAATTCTTCTGTTGCCCCACTTGAGCCACTTCCCTAGTCTCGAGATCTGAAGTAGTGCGGTGCACAGCACAGTGTGCAGCTCCGGAGGGACCTTGGGACCTATTTACATTTGTCTGGGGTTCTGAGTGGGCTATATTATTATTAATGTACTTATTAAATAAAGGTGGATTTATATTTTATATTCATGTCTGTCCTTCTTTGCCTGAAAACTGTGACATATACTTGCAGTACAGGTTAGTAATGTCTTGTATTAATAAAAAGTAACATTGTAGATATCCAAAAAATAAATCAGTTGATGTCAGTCTGATTCCTCAATCCTGACAGCAGCTTCTAGCTAACAGAAGAAGATCCTGGTACCAGCCGGGACCAGCAGACAGCTCTTCTGCAGAGCCGAAATACCACAATGTAAAAAGAAATACTTCACTGGAACGGTCTACAAAGTGTGCTTGCAAAGCACGCACAGCTTGCAGACCGTTCCAATTAAAGGAGCAATAAACTTTTATTTATGAAAACACATATTTCATAGAGAATTTCCTGCTGAATAAAACAAGATCACTCTCATCGCTGTCAGATGTTTTATTCAACATTTATAGCAGTTTAAATAATCAGGAAGTGAATTTACTGTGTTTACTTCCTGATAGTTCAAACTGACAGGAAGTGAATTTACTGTGTTTACTTCCTGATAGTTCTAACTGACAGGAAGTGAATTTACTGTGTGTTTACTTCCTGATATTTCTAACTGACAGGAAGTGACAGGCAGTTTCTATCACATTCTATGGAGAACTGTATGTCTCTGACTTTTCTGACTTTCCTCTCCATTAGAATCTAACAGGAAAACTAATTAGAATTTGACCACTAGAGGGCACTGCTAATGTAAAAAAATATGGGTTAAAACTGTAATAAATCTCTGGGCAGTGGGAGTACCCTTATCTTACTCAAAAGGAAAATCCCTACAATATATATTTTTTCATTAAAAAAGTTTACTGCTCCTTTAAGTATTTCTTTTTACATGTCACTATTTCGGCTCTGCTGAAGAGCCGCCATTGGGTCGCATGACTTGAATCTCTTTCTGCCAGCTTTACAGCTGACATCAGTGAAAGGGGAGGGAGTGGGGAAGTTTACCCCAGTATATCTCTCAAACCATAAAGGACTGAGAGATTAGACTGGCATCAATTGATTTGAATATCTACAACATTACTTTTTATTAATACAAGACATTACTACTAACCCTCTAAGAATAGGTTATACCTGGCGTTAAGATTTAATCACTTTTATAACTTATTTTTGGCGCAATTAGCAAATTTCTTTATAAATACGCTGCAGCACAATTTTTATTTAGACAAGACCATTTGTACTGCTTTTCAAAAAAAAAAAAAAAAGTTAGCCAGGGCCGGATTTGCCATAAGGCAGAGTAGGCATCTGCCTACAGGCGTACCCCACAGAGGGGACACTGTCACTGAAATAAATTTTTTTTTTTAAATATTTTTATTCATAGTGCTCGCGCTGCGCGCAGTGGCAGCAGTAACCAGCCTCATAGTAAGATCTGTGCCTTCTTCGGCACAGACCTGTATGCTGTTGCTCCATTGTCGGCTCTTTAGTAATGCAGAGCGCTGGGAGATTACATCATCTCCATGACATCATCTCCCAGCGCTCTGCCGCGGGAGCAACAGCATACAGATCTGTGCAGAAGGAGGCACAGACTTTTCCTGCCGCTGGACCACCAGGGAGGTAGGAAATGGATACAGGGGGGCAATGTGAAGATGATGGGGGCAGTGTGGAGATGATGGGGGCAATTTGAGGGCAAGTTGGAGTTGATGGGGGCAAGTTGGAGATGTTGGGGCAAGTTGGAGATGATGGGGGCAATGTGAGGGCAAGTTGGAGCTGATGGGGGCAAGTTGGAGATGTTGGGGCAAGTTGGAGATGATGGGGGCAATGTGAGGGCAAGTTGGAACTGATGGGGGAAAGTTGGAGATGATGGGGCAATGTGGTGATGATGGGGGAAATGGAGATGATGGGGGCAATATGGAGGGAAGTTGGAGCTGATGGGGGGCAATGTGAGGGCAATATGGAGCTGATGGGGGGTAACATGGAGATTTGGAGCGTTGTGTAGGGGACCAGTGGAGATGGCCAATGGGGGGGTGCTTCAGATTTCTGTGCCTACAGGCTCCTGAGATGTAAATCTGGCCATGGAGTTAGCACTTAGAAAAAAATGTTGCTGACATATCCTTATGACTTTCCAGTTTCTTTATACAGCGCCCCCTATATCCCATGCTTTGGAGTGTTAGCGAGAGACATTTATCTCAACAACAGAAACTCACCACACGGAATTCGTGCAGGACAGACGCCTTCCTGATTCTCAAGTTAGCCGATTGGTCAGTGAGGAATTTGAGAGCAACGTTGTTACCCTAAAACCAACATGATGTGTTAGGAACAAAGAAAACATAACAGGGAAATATTCCAGAAAAAAAATGCATGATGGTGTGTCTGATCTATTCCTTTGAACACTGGAGGAGTATTTATTACGTTCCCTCCATGACTCAAGGGGTTAAAGATGTGCTGGACTAACCAGGTTTTGGGTTATAATACACTCACTATATCAATGGTGCTTCAGCAAAAGAGAACTGAAGCAAACTAATTGTACCATAGGAGACAAATAAAAATTCAATAACCTGATTTAACCCTTTGTGCACCAGAGGGGTATGCAACACATTGCAGAGCAATGCATTGTGTACCTCTCTGTCACTCAAAGGGTTAAACTAATGTTAATTTTACTTGCCCCTTATGAAGGAGTTGGTTTGCTCTAGAATCGCTCCTGTGTGCCTTAGTAAAACAGCTTCATGATGTTTTTAACCCTTTGAGTGTCTAAAAGTAACAGAGATAACATCTTTATTCAGTCTTTGGCATCATGCCCATGGAGGCGGACATGACAGTTGCTTGCAGGACTATTGGACACAAACTCTGCCCATTGCACATGGTGATTTTAACCTTTTAAAGACCAGAGGGGTGTGCATTGCATTGCTTTGGTAAAGTAGGGTAAAGCAGGCCTGGGTTGGTTTGAAAAATTGCCGGCAACTGTCATGTCCGTCTCCATGGACACAATGAGATCCAGGACTGATTTTGACCAGATACACAAGGTCAAATGTCCTAGGAGCCATTAGGATTTTCTGGGCATAGTAAGGTAAGTGCAGGTTTAGCATTAGGAGCTGTTACCTCTCCTTTAACCCTTTGAGCGCTAGAGGGGTACGCAAGTTGCGTACCCCTCTGGCACTCAAAGGGTTAAGCCTCTGAGTGCCAGAGAGGTATCCAACGCATTGCAACGCAATGCGTTGGATACCTTTCTGGCACTCAGAGGGTTAAGCAGCGACTTTAGGAAACACGGTCCCTACCTCCTACCTGCGAGTCCTGTGAGCTGCTTTGTCTTTTACTCTTTTGTGTAGATTGTACACTTTTCACCTGTTCACACAGACCCAGAGCAGCAGAAAGGAAACCAGAAGGAACACACAGGGTTAATAACAGAACCAGTGACACAGGTGATGTACAGTCTACTGCAGTGAAGCCATCTAGTGGCCATACCCTGACATTACCTTATCTAGCAGGCATTACAGAAAATCACATTACGTGTCCCTTGTGAGATATTGTTAATTCGTTATGTCAAATGCACTGTGCATTACAAAAAAAAAAAATGATAAGATAAATGTACAAGAAATAGATGCACTTTGGCAAGAAGTAAAAATTTCAGGCACTTTATTTATAATGTTTTATTGTGTGTATGTATTTATATATATATGTGGATCGATAGATGTCATGAGAAAGGTCCCATCCAGGACCGAAACACTGACCTATTGTTTGCTGATTCGCTGAATAAAACATATCCTATGAAGTCCCACTGGAGCTGCCCCCTGTTTTTCTATGTATTATTATCCAATTTGGGGATTGTGCACCTGGGCCTTAGATTTACTTAGAGTGTGTGCCCTCAACCCTCCATTCAATCAATTGCACTATAAACATTCCACTGGTTTAACCCTTTGAGTGCCAGAGGGGTACTCAACGCATTGCTCTGCAATGCGTTGCGTACCCCTCTGGCACTCAAAGGGTTAATTATAGAATTTAGCCCCTTGAAAGCTGAAAAGGTCTCCTAAAATTCATGTGCAATGTGTTGGTGACCTTCCTTTATCATTCAAGGATTTCAAAGAACAGTAAACTTTTTTTTATGAAAACCTATATTTTGCACCGCGCGGTTCAAAAGGGACTGACAGCACAGGCGCACGGACGTCACTGTGAAGAGACGTCCGTGCTTCCTGCTCCTGTCACCATCAGTAAAACGCCGATATCTGCTGAACCGGGTAACATTTCTGGCAACTAGCGCTACTAAGCAGCTAGTTGCCAGATGAGCAATCAGTCAGCTTAAGTTATTGAGGGGTGGTAGTTCCCCTTTAATGTTTGTTTAAACATCAGTATATGTGTTTAAAAATTAGTCTGTGTAAATAAAATACTTTGGTCTTGTTATAAGTCATTTATTAGGTTACACAAGGAGGTGTCAATAGGTTACAAAATAGCCTAAAAATTCTCTGTAATGTGCCACCCACCAGCCACACCCCCTAAACCATAAGTGTCCCTCTTTAGCAATTTGAAATGTTGGGAGGTATGATTTTATAGGGCTTTTCCTGTTAAGTAAGACAAAGGCACTCCCACAATTGTCAGTTGCTTTATTCAAAAGTTATAACCATTCAAAACTCTCATTCTCTCCAGAAACATAAATACAGAGAGATTACTTCCTGAAAGTTCAAACTGACAGGAAGTGACTCAGCTGTTACTATCACATTCTATGGAGAACTGATGTCAATAACTCCAGGCTCCCATAGAATGCAACAGAATGGCTATCAGAATCTGACCACTAGAGGATACTGTTAAAATAAAAACAGTAGTGGGAGCAGTAGTGGGAGTACCCTTATGTTACTCTGCAAGAAAAGTCCTACAATATATGTTATTTTGTTTTTCCAAAAAAAAATAATACTAATAAGTTTGCCATTTCTTTAAGCATTGCTTTGATATGTATCGGACACCCTTTCGGCATTCAAATTGTTAAAGTGGAACTACCACCGCTTACAAACTAGCCCCTCAATAAATCCCCATCTGGCGTCTAGCTGCTCAGTAGCGCTAGTCACCAGAATTATTACCAGGTTAAGGGGAAATATCAATTGCTCCCGGGCTGACAGACAGGACGGAGCGCAGACATCCTTCCATAGTGACGGCTGCGCTGTCAGTACCAGCCGGCTCTAGGAGGCGTTGCTAGGAGCCGTTCGGCTCCAAAAGGGACTGACAGAGCAGGCATGCAGACGTCACTATGGAAAGATGTCTGAGCTCCGTCCTGCCTGTCAGTCCAGGAACAATTGATATTTCTTGTTAACCTGGTAATAATTCTGGCGACTAGCACTACTGAGCAGTTAGTCGCCAGATGGGAAATTATTGGGGGGCTAGTTTGTACGCAATGGTAGTTTCGCTTAAAAGTCCTGATTTCAATCAATGGGAACTTTGGGAATTATTGTATTTTTCATATGGTGCATATGATTTGCTCCAGAATTTGTTCATATGTACTGATGTCTATTGTAATTGGGAGACATTTTCGCAATTTAGCCCTGCAAGTCACTAGGAAATTGTCCCCAGCAGCTAAATTAGTGGTGGGCAATGCAAGGGCCTCCAGATGTTGTGGATTACATTTCCCATCATCCCCAGCCAGCCAAGGGTCAGCTGGGGGGGTGATGGAAATTGCAGTCCTGAACAGTTGAAGGACTACGAGTTTCCCACCCCTGGGCTAAATCCTCACGTAGTCAGTATGACCATACCTCCCAACATTTCAAATTGTCAAAGAGGGACAATTGTGTTTTAGGGGGGGTGGCTGGGGGGGTGGCCGGTGGGCGGGGCATTAATGAGAATTTTCAGTCTGTTTCATGACTTATTGATACCTCCTTGTGTTACCTAATAAATTACTTATAACAAGACCAAAGTATTTTATTTAAGCACACTAATTTATAAACACACCTACTGACGTTGAAAGAAACAATAATGTGAGTTTTATTGCTGTGGAGCAATGTAATACACCTATATACACACCACACAATCTGATCTCCTAAAAAGAGGGACATCAGGGTGGGAAAGAGGGACAGAGGTATTTGGGTCTAAAAGAGGGACTGTCCCTCCTAAAGAGGGACACTTGGGAGGAATGAGTATGACTGAGTACAGATGAAGCTATTCTAGAGTAAGCCAAATCAAATCTACTATAGGGGAGACATAAAATAGAAAATATAATTGCCTTAAATGAACAGTATTATGAAAAACAAAATGTAGGGCTTTTCCCGTCACTTAAAACAAAGGTACTCCCATGGCTGAGAGAGTTATCAAGGTTTAAACTGTTGTTTTGTTTGTTTTTTTTACATTAACAGTGTCCTCTAGTGGTCAAATTTCAATTAGTTATTCTGTTACATTTTATTGAGAGCAAAGTCACTTACAAGCATTTCTCCATAGAATGTGATAGAAACTGCTGAGTAACTTCCTGTCAGTTAGAACTTTCAGGAAGTAATCACACTGTAATTCACTTCCTGATTATTTGAACTGTTATAACCTTTGAATAAAGCAACTGACAGTGGTGGGAGTGACCTTGTTTTACTCAGCAGGAAAAGCTCTATAACATATAAGTGTGCTCATCTTGATGGGGCTTTTAACCACTTATGCTAGGGAGATCTCCAGTGCATTGCTTCTCTCTCCTTTTAAATCACTGTAAATGTATATTTGTCCTTTACACATCTGTCTGTTTATTCCATAATTACTTTGCTTTGCTTTGCATAGGGCACCGTCAGCATGTCTATTCCTCTTGGAGCAGATATTCAGATGAAGACGAGGCTGTATTGTGATTATCAGTGGACCAATGGGTTTGCAAAGTCGGAGTCCTTCACTTTTCCTGTTTATCCTTTTTTAGGACTTTTCCTGCTTAGTAAAACAAGAGAATTCATTGGTCAGTTGCTGACTGCAGCTCTCCATAGGCTGTGAAAGCAACAGCTTTAGCTTTCTCTGACAGTTTGAATGGTTACAACTTTCAAGTAAAGCGGTTCTAAGCAGCAGGAGTTCCATTGTTTTACTCAACAGGAAAAGTTCTGTAACATTCAGTTTCATAAAAAAAAGCTTACTGCTCCTTTAAAGGGATAGTAATACTTAAGTATTACAAATCCCTATATTAAAGCCCTAGTAAAAAAAACGTATTGCCCCCAGTGTCATCTCTCAAACCTTTATGGTTTGAGAGATAATCGCTTCTAAAGTTGCCCTCTCCCTCCCCCTTCCCCATAGTCAGAATTCTAGCTAACTCGGGGAAATCCGGTCAGAGATCATCAGGCGGCTCTGCAGCAGAGCCGTGATCGCGTTAATTAAAAGAAAAAACTTTCACTAAAACGGTCTTCTACGTGTGCTTGCAAACCAAGCACACGTAAAAGACCATTTCAGTGAAAGTTTTCTTTTTTAGTAACGCGATCACGGCTCTGCTGGAGAGCCACCTGAAAGTCGTACGACTCTCTTTCCTGCAGTCAGCTAGAATGCTGAGTACGGGGAAGGGGGAGGGAGAGGGCAACTTTAGAAGCGATTATCTCTCAAACCATAAAGGTCTGAGAGATGACACTGGGGGCAATACGTTTTTTTTTACTAGGGCTTTAATATAGGGATTTGTAATACTTAAGTATTACTATCCCTTTAAGTAATGAAACATATGGTTACATATGAAGATGTTTGAAGGAGCCCCAAAGTGATTGAGATTAGTGATGAGCGAGCACCCCAATGCTCGGGTGTTCGGGTGCTCTGACCGAGCACCCCCTGAGGCTCGAGTGCTCGTCCGAGCACCCGAGCCCCATTGAAGTCAATGGGAGGACTCGAGCATTACACCAGGCACCCCCTGCTCTGATGAGGGGAGGGTGCCTGGTCCATAGGAAAAGGGCAGAAAAAGATGGAAACACTACAGAAATGGTTCAGGGACAGCATAGGGAGGATGTCTGGATGCACCTTGGACTCCAACATCGCTGCTGGGAACGATCTTTCGCCCGTAGTACGCCATTTTTACAGACTGACCGTAAAACACACAAAAAGGAAAATAAAAACGACTTTAGGCGAAAAATTGTTACCAAACAATATTTGCTGTATATTTACTTGTATATCATCTGCAAATTATCCCAAAAATTTCCTTGATTTTCGGAAGTGAGGCCATGATTAAGAGGGAAACGTGCGCAGAGGCAAATTCTCCCAAAAATTTCCTTGATTTTCAGAACTGAGGCCATGATTAAGAGGGAAACGTGCGCAGAGGCAAATTCTCCCAAAAATTTCCTTGATTTTCAGAACTGAGGCCATGATTAAGAGGGAAACGTGCGCAGAGGCAAATTCTCCCAAAAATTTCCTTGATTTTCAGAACTGAGGCCATGATTAAGAGGGAAACGTGCACAGAGGCAACTTCTCCCAAAAATTTCCTTGATTTTATTGAACTGAGGCCATGATTAAGAGGGAAACGTGCGCTGAGCTGACCATCTAAAACATTATGGGTGAGGGTCTGCTGCAGAGCTGACCATCCTAAACATTATATGCGAAGGCCCGCTAGTGAGCTGACGCTATAAAACATTATATGAGAGGGCCCGCTAGAGAGCTGACCCAATAAAACATTATATGAGAAGGCCCGCTGGTGAGCTGACCTATATAAAAATTGGCAAACAGGGCCCGCTGGTGAGCTGACCCTATATAAAAATTATATCACAGGGCCCGCTGGTGAGCTGGCCCTATATAAAAATTATATCACAGGGCCCGCTGGTGAGCTGGCCCTATATAAAAATTATATCACAGGGCATATGGAAGAGGAGGAGGAGGATGAGAAGATTAAGAGTCAACCATATACCCGTTTTTTGGGTGGAAGGGGTGAATGGGAATACAGAGTATTCCCATCATTGTAAATAACATATATAAAGTGAGTTTATGTTCCCCCGGGGCTTTCCTCCAGTGGAGTGGAGAAGTCAGGGGAAATCCAGGCCTTGTTCATTTTTATAAGTGTCAACCTATCAGCATTGTCGGTGGAAAGGCGGATACGCTTATCTGTTATGATGCCACCAGCAGCACTAAATACCCGCTCAGACAGAACGCTGGCGGCAGGGCAGGCCAGCACCTCCAAGGCGTAGAGTGCCAGTTCATACCACGTGTCCAGCTTGGACACCCAGTAGTTGTAAGGCACAGAGGGATCATTGAGGACGCTGACACGGTCTGCTACGTACTCCTTCACCATCTTCCAAAACTTTTCCCTCCTTGTGACACTAGGCTGCGCATCAGGGTGAGGGTGCTGGCGGGGTGTCATGAAGGTGTCCCACACCTTGGAGAGTGTTGCCCTGCCTTTCTCGGAACTGCTGTGTGCTCCCCTTTTCTCCCCCTCTCGGTTGGCCAAGGTAGCACGTACTCTGCCGCCAGCGTTGTCAGATGGAAAATTTTGGAGCAATTTTTCGACAAGAACCTTCTGGTATTGCACCATTTTGCTTGTCCTCTCCACCGGAGGAATGAGAGATGAGAAATTCTCTTTGTAGCGGGGGTCCAGAAGGGTGAACACCCAGTAATCCGTGTTGTTTAAAATGCGTATAACGCGTGGGTCACGGGAAAGGCAGCCTAACATAAAGTCAGCCATGTGTGCCAGAGTACCAACAGTCAAGATTTCGCTGTCCTCACCAGGAGGATGACTCTCAATCTCCTCATCCTCTTCCTCCTCTTCTGCCCACCCACGCTGAAGAGATGGAACTAAAGTTCCATGGCTACCCTCTGTAGCGGAGGCAACCGTGTCTTCCTCCTCCTCCTCCTCCTCCTCCTCCGCCTCCTCCAATTGTCGCTGAGAAGACGAAGTGAGGGTGCTCTGGCTATCACCTTGTGTAAGCTCTTCCTCCCCCATTTCCACCTCTTCCACATGCAAAGCGTCGGTTTTAATTGTGAGCAGCGAGCGTTTCAGTAGACACAGAAGTGGGATGGTTACACTGATAATAGCGTTATCGCCGCTCACCATCTGTGTCGATTCCTCAAAATTGCGTAAAACCTCGCAGAGGTCTGACATCCATTCCCACTCCTCACTTCTGATTACAGGAAGTTGAACGGAGAGGCGACGACCGTGTAACAGCTGGTACTCCACTACTGCCCTCTGCTGCTCACAAAGCCGGGCCAACATGTGGAAGGTGGAGTTCCAGCGCGTGCTCACGTCACACAGCAGCCGGTGAGCTGGCAATTGTAAGCGCTGCTGCAGCTTCAACAGGCCGGCTGAAGCTGTTGATGACTTACGGAAATGTGCACACACGCGGCGCACCTTGGTCAAGAGATCATGCACATTGGGGTAGGTTTTTAGAAATCGCTGCACCACTAAATTAAATACATGCGCTAGGCATGGTACGTGTGTGAGCTTGCCGAGCTCCAAAGCCGCCACCAAGTTACGCCCATTATCACACACAACCATGCCTGGTTGCAGGTTGAGTGGCGAGAGCCATTGCTCGGTCTGGTGACTAATCCCCTGCAACAGCTCTGAGGCCGTGTGCTGTTTGTCCCCAAGGCAGATCAGCTTCAGCACGGCCTGTTGACGCTTCCCCACTGCAGTGCTACACTGCTTCCAGCTACTGGCTGATGGGGGAGTGGCGCTGCGTGTAGAGAATTCGGAGGTGGAAACGGAGGAGGAGGAGCCAATAACGTAGGTGCTGGTGGAAACCCTGATGGAGGTAGGGCCCGCAATCCTCGGCGTGGGTAGCACCCGTGCCATCCCAGGGTCCGAGTCGCTCCCAGCCTCCACGACATTCACCCAGTGTGCCGTCAGGGAAATGTAGCGTCCCTGGCCACAAGCACTTGTCCATGTGTCAGTCGTTAAGTGGACCTTCCCAGTAACTGCGTTGGTCAGGGCACGGGTGATGTTACGGGACACATGGTGGTGTAATGCGGGGATGGCACACCGGGAAAAGTAGTGGCGGCTGGGGACCGCGTACCGAGGGACAGCTGCTGCCATCAGGCTGCGGAAGGACTCAGTGTCCACAAGCCTAAATGGCAGCATTTCGATGGCCAGTAATTTTGAAAGGTGTGAGGTTAGTGCTATGGCCTGTGGGTGGGTGGCTGGGTACTTTCTCTTGCGCTCAAATGCCTGGGGTAACGACATTTGGACGCTGTGCTGGGACAGGGAAGTGGATGTGGTCGCTGATGGTGCTTCAGATGGTACAGGTGCAGGGCGGGAGGTATGCGGGCCTGCGCCTTCGACAGGCGATTGGCCGGCACCGAAAACAGGGGAAGAGGAGGCAGTGGTGTGGCCTGCAGACACAGATGGGCGATCCAGGCGTTCCTCCCACTTACTACGGTGCTTGGATGCCATGTGTCGGATCATGCTGGTGGTGGGGAGGTTTCTAGTGTTCATGCCTCGGCTCATTCTGGTGTGGCACAGGTTGCAAACTACAATTCTTTTGTCGTCCGCACTTTCCTTAAAAAAACGCCATACCGCGGAACACCTACCCTTTGGCAAGGTAGATTTACGCAAGGGGGTGCTCCGTGGAACATTTGCGGGCCGGTTTGGTGCGGTCCGCCTTCTTTCTGTAGCCACACCACTGCCTCTTCCAGCCTGTTGCGGTGCTGCAGATGGCTCACCCTCAGGACTGCTGACATCGCTCGGCTCTACACCTTCCCAGGTGGGGTCAGTCACCTCATCGTCCACCAAGTCCTCCTCCACTTCCTCACTCTGATCATCCTCCTCATGTCTTGATCCCACCACATACTCAGTCATTGACAACTGTATAACATTTTCCTCAACAAGGTCTTGAGACGGAAATAGTGGTTGATTTAATGGCAACTGTGTCTCATCATCATCATCATCATCCACTACTTCCTTTGACCTTAAATACCGTTCACATCTGTCATCTTCTTGTGATTGGGTAGCCTCTAGAGGTTGTGAATCAGGGCACAAGATGTCATGTTCCTCTGCAAGCGTGCTTGGAGAGAGGGTCAAATGAAGGATTGGTGATGAGACGAGCTCCTCACTATATCCCAGTATGGGATCACTTCTTTGACCAGACCGTGTATGGTGGGAGGAAGGATGATCAGAGTGAGGATTATGTTGACCAGACTCTTGGCTACTGAGAGTGGACTTGGTGGAAGACAGGGTGGTGCTTAACCGACTGGAAGCAGTATCAGCTGTCATCCAACCGACCACCTGTTCGCAGTGGTCGGACCTCGAGAGTGATGTCCTGCGACGCCCTGTAAAATTACACATGAAGCTAGGTATGGTGGATGTCTTTCTTTCTTGTGCTCTGGCACCAGGCACAGTTTCTCCGCGTCCTGACCCGCGCCCTGAACTTTCAGGATCACGTCCACTTCCCCGTCCCTTTTTACCCGCCTTCTTCATCTTACACAGAATATGTGACTTTAATATTTGAGTTTGAAAACTTAACAGTATTTCTTACTATTCTGCAACTGTGCAGAGTACACAGAATAGGCTGCTAAACGGCGGTGAAACACACTGAATGGAATATGTGACTTTAATATTTGAGTTTGAAAACTTAACAGTATTTCTTACTATTCTGCAACTGTTCAGAGTACACAGAATAGGCTGCTAAACGGCGGTGAAACACACTGAATGGAATATGTGACTTTAATATTTGAGTTTGAAAACTTAACAGTATTTCTTATTATTCTGCAACTGTGCAGAGTACACAGAATAGGCTGCTAAACGGCGGTGATACACACTGAATGGAATATGTGACTTTAATATTTGAGTTTGAAAACTTAACAGTATTTCTTATTATTCTGCAACTGTGCAGAGTACACAGAATAGGCTGCTAAACGGCGGTGATACACACTGAATGGAATATGTGACTTAAATATTTGAGTTTGAAAACTTAACAGTATTTCTTATTATTCTGCAACTGTTCAGAGTACACAGAATAGGCTGCTAAACGGCGGTGATACACACTGAATGGAATATGTGACTTTAATATTTGAGTTTGAAAACTTAACAGTATTTCTTATTATTCTGCAACTGTGCAGAGTACACAGAATAGGCTGCTAAACGGCGGTGATACACACTGAATGGAATATGTGACTTTAATATTTGAGTTTGAAAACTTAACAGTATTTCTTATTATTCTGCAACTGTGCAGAGTACACAGAATAGGCTGCTAAACGGCGGTGATACACACTGAATGGAATATGTGACTTTAATATTTGAGTTTGAAAACTTAACAGTATTTCTTATTATTCTGCAACTGTGCAGAGTACACAGAATAGGCTGCTAAACGGCGGTGATACACACTGAATGGAATATGTGACTTTAATATTTGAGTTTGAAAACTTAACAGTATTTCTTACTATTCTGCAACTGTTCAGAGTACACAGAATAGGCTGCTAAACGGCGGTGATACACACTGAATGGAATATGTGACTTTGATATTTGAGTTTGAAAACTTAACAGTATTTCTTACTATTCTGCAACTCTGCAGAGTACACAGAATAGGCTGCAAAACGGCGGTGATACACACTGAATGGAATATGTGACTTTAATATTTGAGTTTGAAAACTTAACAGTATTTCTTCCTATTCTGCAACTCTGCACAGTACACAGAATGTGCTGCTAAACTGCGGCGAAGCACACTGAATGGAATATGTGACTTTAATATTTGAGTTTGAAAACTTAACAGTATTTCTTCCTATTCTGCAACTCTGCACAGTACACAGAATGTGCTGCTAAACTGCGGCGAAGCACACTGAATGGAATATGTGACTTTAATATTTGAGTTTGAAAACTTAACAGTATTTCTTCCTATTCTGCAACTCTGCACAGTACACAGAATGTGCTGCTAAACTGCGGCGAAGCACACTGAATGTAATATGTGACTTTGATATTTTAGTTTGAAGACTTAACAGTATTTCTTCCTATTCTGCAACTCTGCACAGTACACAGAATGTGCTGCTAAACTGCGGCGACGCACACTGAATGGAATATGTGACTTTGATATTTTAGTTTGAAGACTTAACAGAATGTGCTCTAATCTGCAACTTTGCACACTAAACAGAATGTGCTCTAATCTGCAACTTTGCACACTAAACAGAATGTGCTCTAATCTGCAACTTTGCACACTAAACAGAATGTGCTCTAATCTGCAACTGTGCACACTAAACAGAATGTGCTCTAATCTGCAACTTTTCACACTAAACAGAATATTTTTTTTTTTTTTTTTTTGTTTTTTTCCCCCCACACAAAATAACCTGCTGCCCCCACACACAGTAGTCCTAAAAAGGACTTTTGGTTCTTTTTTTTCACAATTTTTGTTTTTTTCCTCCCTACACTGCCTTTCCCTTCCTATCCTCAGCTCTCCCTGGCTCAGACTGAGCCGAACTCGATGGTCAGGTGCTATACAGCACCCGACCACGGGTTCTGGCCAGCCAATTACACTGACTGGCCAGCCAATCAGTGTAATGCCAGCAGCCAACATGGCTGCTGGCATTACACCGATGTCAGAGCCTCCCTGCACGTTTATTGGCTGCGCAGCAGCCGCAAAACGTGCGGGGAGGAGACCCGAACATGGCATGCTCGCTCAACACTAATTAAGATACATTGTTGTCATTGTAATACGTGACCCAGAGATCGGATTCTACAGTAGTGGTTCTCAACCGGAGTTGACGTGGTACTGTGGTGACGCACTCCAACTAGGGTGCCCCTTGTTTACTTTGAAAAAAGTGTGACTCATGGAAATAGTTATGCAAACTATGTTTATATTTGTCATGATTTTAAGGCCTAAGAATAACTGTATATATTTATATGTATTGTACCTTTCATTGTGCCCATACGTTATGTTAGGGATGCCCAAAAAATTTCAGATTGCGTTTTAGGATTGCCGTGAGCAAACAGAGGTTCAGAACCACTGTTCTGGGGCCTAAGCTGTACCTGATAGAAAGCAATAGTTGTGTAGAATATTTCTTTGCCTTGCTTGTCAGTGTAACCAGAGCTCGGGTTACTGGAGACCACGGCACACGATTCAATGCTTCCATGTCTCTTAGATGTAGGGGTACTCATGGATGAGGCTCCCGAATGGCTCTGGGAGAAAAAAAACAGAAGATGCTATTATCCAGCGGACAGCTTTTGAGCTGTACGCACAGGGAAACTGAAGCACATCTAAAAGAATTTAGCTGAACCATTAGGGACCAATGAAAATTCTCATTGATTTAAATGGGGATTTAACCAATCCAATGCTGGACTGAGATCCAAATTAAGTGTATAACAATGACATACCTGAGCTCTAAATTATGTATATAACAATGACTTACCTAGGCGTCCTTTATACAGGCACACGTTTTAGACCATTCCAATGAAGGGTTTTGTGGTAAATAACGAGATTGCGGCTCTGCTCAAGCGCCTCAGTGTCGGCCGACACAGATCTCCTGCTGACAGCTTTACAGCTGTCAGTAGGAGAGATCAAACTTTAAACGCCCGTATCTCTTAAACCATAGCGGTTTGAGAGATACGTTTTTTTGCATTTAGCTCAGCTTTCTAAGCTCTTCTAAATGCAAATTTGTTTTGTGGACATTACTAACACTTTCAAATATATGCAAAAAAGCCTATCTCTCAAACCACTATGGTTTGAGAGATTTTCACATTAAAAGTTTCCCGTTTACAGCTGACAGCAGGAGATCTGTGTCGGCCAACACGAGGAGGCTCTACAGCAGAGCCAAAATCACGTTATTTAAAACTAATTACTACATTGGAATGGTCTACAAAGTGTGTTTGCAAACCAGGCATACTTTGTACACCTTTCCAATGAAGTAACTATTTTACAGTAACTCGATTGCAGCTCTGCTACAGACCCACCAGTTGGTCCCTGGACAGGATTCCCCTGCAGTCAGCACAGCGCTGACGTCTAGGAAAGGAGAGGGAGGGGGGAACTTTGAATACTAATATCTCTCAAACCATAACGGTTTGAGAGATAGGATTTGTTGCATATAGTTTATTTTTTTAAGCACTACAAAACTATAAATATTTTTTCTGGGACATTACTGTCCCTTTAAACAAAGTGCAACTGATTTTAACCAAATAGCTAATACCCGTGTAAACAATAATGTACGTCCTTTGAAACTCACTCAGCATAACCTCAATATATTACTGTATTGACTGTTTTTTTACCTGAATATAACGGCTGTGTTAAGGTTGAGGTTTTAGTCACAAATTATGGCCATAGATAGATGGTTCTTTAATAATAGGTTTATGCTTCATTAAAGAGAAATTTACAATTTTTAGTGATACTTTCTATGTAATTGCTTCCATGTCTACCAGTAATATGAAATGCCATAAGGTTAGACCGCAGCAGTCCTCAAGTGCAAGTAACAGTACATGTCTTCAGTATTTATGTACCTTATCATTCAGGATGGTGATGTCTTCATACTTTATTTGCCACCAGTTGTCACTGTCAAACCGCTTCTTCATTTTACCCTTCTGAACAAAAAGGAATATGACAAACACCAGACCGCCCACCGCCGTGAGCACCAGGGTGGCTATCAGAGCAATGAGGGGAGTATCTGGAAAATAGTGGAGCAATGACACAAGGTCAGAGGATGGGCTTACTAATTATACAGTACTAGTATAAAAGCCCGTGTACACGGGCCAAGGTCTGGGAGATGTTAACCCTTTGAATGCTGGAGGGGTAAGCAACACGTACCCCTCCGGCATTTAAAAGGTTAAAAGGCCGGTCCTGCTCTGTGTACTGCCGTCACACACCCGATGCGCAGTAGAGACTGCCCAAAAGCACAGAATGCTCCCAGCACAGAACTCCCAGCATTCCTCACAGAATGCTCCCAGCACAGAACTTCCAGCACTCTGCACAGAATGCTCCCAGCACAGAACTCCCAGCATTCCACACACAATGCTCCCAGCACAGAACTCCCAGCATTCCACACAGAATGCTCCCAGCACAGAACTCCCAGCGTTCTGCACAGAACTCCCAGCATTCCGCACACAATGCTTGCAGCACAGAACTCTCAGCATTCCACACAGAATGCTCCCAGCACAGAACTCCCAGCGTTCTGCACAGAACTCCCAGCATTCCGCACACAATGCTTGCAGCACAGAACTCTCAGCATTCCACACAGAATGCTCCCAGCACAGAACTCCCAGCATTCCTCACAGAATGCTCCCAGAGAACTCCCAGCACAGAACTCCCAGCATTCCGCACAGAATGCTCCCAGCACAGAACTCCCAGCATTCAGCACAGAACGTTCCCAGCACAGAACTCCCAGCATTCTGAGCGTTCGAGCAGTCTCTACTGCTCATGATGGCCTCTGACAAACATCCTAGCGAATTACTATATAGCATGGCTCAATAACAATTTAAAGAAGCAGTAAAACCCTCCTGACTTAAAGTAACTAAATTGTTGGCTGTGTGCCCCTGGCTACCACTATCTTGCTCTGGGGGGACTCCAGACTCTGCCCACTGCAATATTGACATCTTCTATTGGTTCATGCACTCTCTGCTGCTTCAGTTTGGTAAAAGCTGGAGGTTTCCATGCATGAAGGTTGAGGTCCAGCGAGGGAGAGCCATGTCCACCTCCATGGTCCTGACCTCCAGGACTGATGGAAGGTGTTCTCTTGAAAGCATATGGGAAACGTTCATAAGGGCTATTAGGATTTTATTTTATATTATTATTAGTAAGTGCCAATTTTCATTTAAAGTGGGTCTGTCGCCTGTCCACATTCTTCCCTCATCCATCTTGGCAGGATCTGAATGACTGTCCATTGGTCAGTTTATGCAAATTAGCTAGTACAGGCTGACAAGGAGTGCCAGGTGGGAGAGAGCAGTGTGGAATGCTAGCATCTGGCCAACAGGCGATGCCATGTGGGAGAGCACTGTGGAATGTTAGAATCTGGCTGGCAGAGAGTGTCAGGTAGGAGGGAGAGCACTGTGGAATGTTAGTACCTGACTGGCAGTGGATGGCATGTGGGAAGGAGAGCAGTTTGGAATGTTAGTATCTGGCTGGAAGAGAGTGGCAGGTGGTATGATGAACAGCTTGGAATGTTAGTATCTATCTGGCAGAAAGAGGCAGGTGGGAGAGAGAGCAGTGTGGGACATTAGTTTCTGGCCATCAGGGAGTGATAATTTGGGAGGGAGAGCAGAGTGGAATTTTAGCATCTGTTTGGCAGAGAGTGGCAGGTGAGAGGAAAGTAGTATGGAATATTAGTATTTGGCTGGCAGGGAGTGGCAGGTGAAAGGAGGGCAGTGTGGAATGTTAGTATCTGGCTGGCAGGAAGTGGCAGGTAGGAGGGAGAGCAGTGTGGAATGTTAGTATATGCTGGCAGGAAGTGGCAGGTGGGAAGGAGAGCAGTGTGGAATGTTAGTATCTGGCTGGCAGGAAGTGGTAGGTGGGAGGGAGAGCAGTGTGGAATGTTAGTATCTGGCTGGCAGGAAGTGGCAGGTGGGAGGGAGAGCAGTGTGGAATGTTGGTGTCTTGCTGGCAGGAAGTGGCAGGTGGGAGGGCAGTGTGGAATGTTAGTATCTGGCTGGCAGGAAGTGGCAGGTGGGAGGGCAGTGTGGAATGTTGGTGTCTTGCCGGCAGAGAGTGGCAGGTGGGAGGGAGAGTTGTGTGGAACATTAGTATATGGCTGGCAGGGAGTGGCAGGTGAGAGGGAGAGCAGTGTGAAATGTTAGTATCTGGCTGGCAGGGAGTGGCAGATGAGAGGAGAGCAGTGTGGAATGTTAGTATTTTGCTGACAGGGATTGACAGGTGGAATGGAGAACAGTGTGGAATCTTTGCATCTGTTTGGCAGGGAGTGGCAGGTGAGAGGAGAGCTGTGTGGATGATTAATATTTGACTGGCAGGTGGCAATAAGGGAGAGAGGGAGGGCAGTGTGGAATGTTAGTATCTGAATGGCAGGGAGTGGGAGGTGGGAGGGAGGGCGGTGTGGAATGTTATTATCTGAATGGCAGGGAGTGGGAGGGAGGGCAGTGTGGAATGTTAGTATCTGAATGGCAGGGAGTGGGAGGTGGGAGGGAGGGCAGTGTGGAATGTTATTATCTGAATGGCAGGGAGTGGGAGGGAGTGCAGTGTGGAATGTTAGTATCTGAATGGCAGGGAGGGTGAGGTGGGAGGGAGAGCAGTGTGGAATGTTAGTATCTGGCTGGTAGGGAGGGTGAGGTTGGAGGGAGAGCAGTGTGGAATGTTAGTATGTGGCTGGCAGGGAGTGGTAGGTGGGAGGGAGTGCAGTGTGGAATGTTAGTATCTGAATGGCAGGAAGTGGCAGGTGGGAGGGAGGTCAGTGTGGAATGTTAGTATCTGAATGGCAGGGAGTGGTAGGTGGGAGGGAGAGCAGTGTGGAATGTTAGTATCTAGATGGCATGTCAGCCAGTACTGTCCAATTTGTATAAATACAACTAAGCATAGAAGCCTCTGAAAACTCATTCAAATCACCTATAGGTTGCAAAGTGACAGTTCAAAAGTAACTCTTATTTACTTCTCTAAACTGTTATAATGCTGAATTATTGCTAGACCTTCAGTTTCCCATTACTTGTTATCTAATACTCAGTAACACTCAGCTCCTTACTCCTAATTACAGTAAATTATTGACTGCAACTCATGATTATTGAACCTTGGATCATTGATATCACCCAGCCCTTTAATGTTGTGTTTTGCAGGTCACACTTGCAGGGTTCTCCGTCCCTTTTTATTGCTTGGAAGAAATTACTATTTCCATGTGTAGTTTACATAATTTGTGCTGATATCCTTAATGATTTGTTCTACATTTCCAGGATGACACCATATTTAAATATAAAATATACATGCCTAGGATAATTCTTGTCTACTAAGGTCTGGGTTGGGAGTGTTCAAATGACAAGATTTGCATCATAAAGTGGGTGGAGCTTGATTTGGGTGGGTGGGATCAGCAGGAGGGAAGGCAGGGTATGCCCTTAAAGTGGGTGCAGAATGGGAAGAACAGACTGGGACTGGCAGTGAAGTGGACAAATTTACTGAGCCCTGAGAAAACGATTCGTCCCTAGAAACCCGATAATAAAACATAATTTCTGGGTCAAATCCAGAGAGAGAGTTTGCACCCCTTAACCCCTTAGTGACAGCCGAGTGTGTACGCGGCTGTCACCTTAACATTTTTTTTTTTTTTTTAGGAAATTATTCCGGAGTCCCCGAATGGAGTGCAGCCGCAGGGAGACCTGGACTTCCGAGACTTACCAGGTACGTCCTCGTCACTAAGTGACAGTTTTTGAGGGACGTACCTGGTAAGTCAGTTGTCAGGATGGGACAACTAATATTGATCCCTTCAGAGCACACGCTCTTAGGACCCTATGAGGACCCCAGAAGAAGTGTAGCATGTACGCAAAATGCGTTGGGACATTACTGCTTAATGCTCAGTGTGAAATTGCACATAACACCAAAAAGGGGTATTTTAGCAACTTTGGCCAGATGTTTCTTTGATTATTTGAGCATTTTAGGTGGGGTTTTTTATGCTCACCAACGTGAGTACTTTTATGAGAGTATTTTATAAATGTACAATAAATATTTACTAAATTTACCCCTATATTTAGTGTTATAATTTTAGTGCATCTATTCATCCACAAATTAACCACACCGTGTCTGGGAGACATATAACGAATGAGATCCTGTGATTACATGTAAGTGTGGGATACAATTTTGGCTCCGTATAACTACTGTGGAGTAATATTTATTTACATTCCCTAAAAATCCCACAAAAATCCAGAAATATGAAAAACTGAGGAAATATCTGAGAGGGGTTAGACAGATCATCAATATCAGGAGTAAGAGACAATCTAACTAGATGTTAGTAGATACTGCTTTGTAATTTATGGAAATCAAGGACTTGCTGATCACGATATTATATATATTTTCCCGAGGGTGGAATTGTGAGAAAGGAGACCTATCCTCCCGATGGATAAATCTGGTGATGACTCCCGTAGATCATGGATCAGTGGAAAAGAGAGTATTTGAAACATCAGTGGATATTTATTTTCTTTGTCACTTAAATCTATTTGATAACTGAAAAAATCCTCTTCTTTCCTCTTTGGGGTGAACCGTAAGGAGAGAAAACCCCAATAGTAAGAGAGAAATGTTGAACATTAACCCTTTGAGTGCCAGAGAGGCACCTCTCCAGCACTCAAAGGGTTAAGGACTAAATATACAATCTGACAAAGGACTCAGATACTGATTGTACGTATGTTTAGCGCCAGAGGGATAGGTTTGCCACCTGTTTTGATCAGGACAGTCTGATTATGGGTTCCGCTGCCTGGTTTTGTTACCGAGGTTCTGAAACCCCAACAAATTCATTTTCACGCTCTTGTGCTCCCACTGGTTAGATCTCACGTCTATCAATAGAGAGCTAATACTACTTGACTGGCCATAGAGCTGTCTTTAGGAGACATTAGGAGTCTGTACCTCCCAAGTGTCCCTCTTTAGGAGATATTAGGGGTCTGTACCTCCCAAGTGTCCCTCTTTAGGAGATATTAGGGGTTCATACCTCCCAAGTATCCCTCTTTAGGAGATATTAGGTGTCCATACCTCCCAAATGTCCTTCTTTAGGACAGCGGTTCTCAACCTTTCTAGTGCCGCGACCCTTTGATAAAATTTCCCAAGTTCTGGCGACCCCTAACAGTAAAATTATTTTCGTTGCTCCTTCATCGCTGTAATTTTGCTACTGTTATGAATCAAAACATAAATATCTGATGGTTTAGGCGACCCCTGGCAAATCATCATTCGATCTCCTAAGGGGTCCCGACCCACGGGTTGAGAACCACTGCTTTAGGAGATATTAGGGATCCATATCTCCCAAGTGTCCCTCTTTAGGAGATATTATGGGACCATACCCTCCAAGTGTCCCTCTTTAGGAGATATTATGGGACCATACCCTCCAAGTGTCCGTCTATGGAGATATTAGGGGTCCATACCTCCCAAGTGTCCCTCTTTAGAAAATATTAGGGGTCTATACCTCCCAAGTGTCCCTCTTCAGGAGATATTAGGGGTACATACCTCCCAAGTGTCCCTCTTTAGGATACATTAGGGCTGCATACCTCCCAAGTATCCCTCTTTAGGGGATATTAGGGGTCCATACCTCCCAAGTGTCCCTCTATAGGAGATATTAGGGGTACATACCTCCCAAGTGTCACTCTTTAGGATATATTAGGGGTCCATACCTCCCAAGTGTCCCTCTTTAGGAGATATTAGGGGTACATACCTCCCAAGTGTCCCTCTTTAGGAGATATTAGGTTTCCATACCTCCCAAGTGTCCCTTTTAGGCGATAATAGGGGTCTATACCTCCCAAGTGTCCATCTTTAGGAGATATTAGGGGTATGAAACTCCCAAGTGTCCCTCTTTAGGATGGATAGTCCCTATTTGAAACCCAAATCCCTCTTTCCCATCCTGGTGTCTCAGTGTTTAGGAAATGAGACTGTGTGGTGTGTGTATAGGGTCGCCACCCAGCCAGTATTTTACCGGCTGCCTGTAAAAAATTGGCTTTTGTCCAACGTTAAGTCTATGGAGAGAATGCCATGGCCGGTATTTTTTTGCAGAAAAGGTGGCAACCCTATGTGTATATAAGTGTATCACCCTGGTGTCCATGTGTTTAGGAGATCAGACTGTGTGGTGTGTATATAAGTGTATCACCCTGGTGTCCATGTGTTTAGGAGATCAGACAGTGTGATGTGTATATAAGTGTATCACCCTGGTGCCCCTGTGTTTAGGAGATCAGACTATGTGGTGTGTATAGAAATGTATCACCCTGGTGTCCCTGTGTTTAGGAGATCAGACTGTGTGGTGTGCATAGAAGTGTATCACCCTGGTGTCCCTGAGTTTGGGAGATCAGACTGTGTGGTGTGTATATAAGTGTATCACCCTGGTGTCCCTGTGTTTAGGAGATCAGACTGTGTGGTGTGTATATAAGTGTATCACCCTGGTGTCCCTGTGTTTAGGAGATCAGACTGTGTGATGTGTATATAAGTGTATCACCCTGGTGTCCCTGTGTTTAGGAAATCAGACTGGTGATGCCGACTAGCAAGACCACCTAAGACAGAAGTGTCCTTCTTCAGCTATACGGAAGGTTGGTTGGTATGAAAATTACTGACCATATTCCATAATCCTATATAATAATTCACTAGGATGTTTGTCACGATGCAGTCATGCTCAGTAGAGACTGCCTGCATTTGGCCAGTCTTTACTGCACATGATTGCATCACATGGAGCGGTGAGTTAGCAGCCTCTTAATCTTTTGAGTGCCTCCGGCACTCAGTGGGTTAACATTACCCGGACCTTGGCCTGTGTACCCGGACTTTTATACTAGTATTATATAATTTACTTACTGGTGACTGCTGTTGAGCACAACTCATGATGGAATCCGCAGTCTGGTCTGTCCTTGGGGGGAGTATTTCCTGGCCACTTAATGAGTGAAAATGCTGCCGTAGGGCTAAACGAGAGCAATAAAGTGATTACCATAGGTCTGTGGCATAAAGATTCATTGAAGGGCCCCAGTGAAAAAACTGTTTGGGGTCCTTAAACACAAAAAAAATTCCACAGATGCATAAATAGAATCTGTTGGACCCTAAGACACAATTGCACCCCCTACTCCCCCTGTAGTTGCTCTCCTACTATATACACCCGATAGTGTGTCACAGAGATCTACAATTTACACCTGTATAAGCTTCAACCCCATCATGTAACTCACAGAAAGTACCTCTTTGGGTTCATATTATTGCACCAAAATATATCTATATGCAACCTAATACAGGCATGGGAAATGGATTCAGTAAACACGTTTAACCCTTTGAGTGCCAGAGGGTTATGGAAGGCTGTTCTTTGTGATGCATTCCACACTACACTGGCACTAAAAGGGTTAAAGGGATAGTAATACTTAAATTTGTAGCCCTTAGAAAAACAAATTAGATTACCCCAGCAGCATCTCTCAATCCGCTTTCAAAGTCCCCCCTCCCCTGACGTCAGTGATCTAGCTGACTGCAGGGGAATCCTATACCAGGACCAGCAGAGGCTCTGCAGCAGAGCCGAGATCGCGTTATGGAAAAAGAAATTGTTCACTGAAAAGGGCTTTTACATGTGCCTGCAAACCAAACACACTAGAAGACCATTCCGTTCCTCTTGAGGAAAGCCTTTGTAATGGGGCCAAAACGCTGACAATAAAATAGGACTTTTTCATTCATTTAGAAGTCCTTTTGAGTGCCCGTTGGTTTAGACTATCCTGGGACAGTCTACAACTTTTTTGTATTTAATATTTTATGCAACACCAAGGCATTACTCTACATTTTGTATTGGAAAGAGTGCCCATTTCACATATGGATATATAAATATATACACACACACACACATATTTAAATGATAAGCTCTATGGGACATTGACCTCCTAATCTCCTATCCTATTGTATGCATATCTAGTCTACCCTTTATGATAATTGTCTGTATAACTACTTAACATCTGCACTTATTGTATTCCCACTTCACTAAATATAAATTGTAAAGCACTGTTGGTGCTATATTCCTTAGGCTAAAATGTTGGTCAGTACATTTTCACTTCTTTATTTTTATCATGTAATTCCTGTGAAGACATATAGATAGATAGATAGATAGATAGATAGATAGATAGATAGATAGATAGATATGAGATAGATAGATAGATAGATAGATAGATAGATAGATATGAGATAGATAGATAGATAGATAGATAGATAGATAGATAGATAGATAGATATGAGATAGATATGAGACAGACAGATAGATAGATAGATAGATAGATAGATAGATAGATAGATAGATATGAGATAGATAGATAGATAGATAGATAGATAGATAGATATGAGATAGATAGATAGATATGAGATAGATATGAGACAGATAGATAGATAGATAGATAGATAGATAGATAGATAGATAGATATGAGATAGATAGCTAGATAGATATGAGATAGATATGAGACAGATAGATAGATAGATAGATAGATAGATAGATAGATAGATAGATAGATAGATATGCGATAGATAGCTAGATAGCTAGATGATAGATATGGATAGATAGATAGATATGAGATAGATATGAGACAGATAGATAGATAGATAGATAGATAGACAGATGATAGATAGATAGATAGATAGATAGATAGATAGATAGATAGATAGATAGATATGAGATAGATAGATTGATAGATAGATAGATAGATAGATAGATAGATATAAGATAGATAGATAGATAATTAGATAGATAGATATGAGATAGATATATAGATAGATATGAGATAGATAGATAGATAGATAGATAGATAGATATGAAATAGATAGATAGATAGATAGATAGATAGATAATTAGATAGCTATGAGATAGATAGATAGATAGATAGATAGATAGATAGATAGATAGATATGAGATAGATAGATATGAGATAGATAGATATGAGATAGATAGATAGATAGATAGATAGATAGATAGATATGAGATTGATAGATAGATAGATAGATAGATAGATATGAGATAGATAGATAGATATGAGATAGATATGAGATAGATATGAGACAGATAGATAGATAGATAGATAGATAGATATGAGATAGATAGATAGATAGATAGATAGATAGATAGATAGATATGAGATAGATAGCTAGATAGATATGAGATAGATATGAGACAGATAGATAGATAGATAGATAGATAGATAGATAGATAGATAGATAGATAGATATGCGATAGATTGCTAGATAGCTAGATGATAGATATGGATAGATAGATATGAGATAGATATGAGACAGATAGATAGATAGATAGATAGATAGATAGATAGACAGATGATAGATAGATAGATAGATAGATAGATAGATAGATAGATATGAGATAGATAGATTGATAGATAGATAGATAGATAGATAGATAGATAGATATAAGATAGATAGATAGATAATTAGATAGATAGATATGAGATAGATATATAGATAGATATGAGATAGATAGATATGAAATAGATAGATAGATAGATAGATAATTAGATAGCTATGAGATAGATAGATAGATAGATAGATAGATAGATAGATAGATAGATAGATATGAGATAGATAGATATGAGATAGATAGATAGATAGATAGATAGATAGATAGATATGAGATAGATAGATAGATAGATAGATAGATAGATAGATAGATAGATAGATAGATATACACACACAGTATGACTTCTAAGTTGATTAAACACCCCTATAACTAAAAAAGATCTTCCAGATTTCTAAGGTGGCTTTTAAGCCATATTATTTGCCATTGCGAGTATGCTTTTGGGACACCAGTAAAAATATAGCATATAAATATCTATATATATATTCTATATTTCTGCTTGACCTGTTTATACAAATAGCCCTTCCAGGCACCAGAGAACTATTTTTAAGACTTTTTTTGCCCATCAGCAGACTGACACATAGTAGCCTATTAGCCCATGTTTTGGTGTGCCCTGGAGTTAGTGTTGTTGCCGTGCATCCAGCCTAGACGCCATGTTAGATTAGATTGAGATGCATTGCGTTTTGTTTATGGGTTGCTTAGCAACCAGTGTGGTATCCCATTATGATGTCATGCTTCAGAGTTAGCGAGGATGCCGCATTTTGAGGTAAAACAAGTGCACTAAAGGGGCCAAACAAAATCCCAAAATTTTAATTGAGGAGAAATGAGTTGGAGACCTTTCTATCATTCAAGAGGTCACAGCTTAATATAAATCAATGGTAATTTTATCTGGAATTTCTTCCCTATAGTGCAGTTGGGTTGCCCCAGTATAATGCAGTTTTCTTTTGAAAATACAGCCCTAAGGGTCAAGGATATGTCTATGACAGCAACATGGAGGTCAGTATGTTTTCCCAGCACAAGTGTCAGTCCCAGGAGTGTGTGACCTGCATTCTTCATTGCTTTAGAGAGGCCCTCTTCACCACATGCCTTTAAAGTGATAGTACTGTTTCATAATAAAAGCAGCTCTAATTAATCATCATAGTATTTGGACTTTGGAGAGTGTTATTTCAATACTGTCAGAGTTGTAGTTCAAGAATAATTCAATGACAAAGTATCCCCCTCCCGCCCCTTTTACTGATGTAACAATGCTCAGCCAGAGCAGAAGGGAGGTGCCCAGGTAGACTGCAGAGAGGGACAATCTTCAATTAAGATAAGGGAAAAACCTGAAAAACTTGTCAAGGGGGGCAGGGCTTTCATTGTTCTCATAGGAAGAAGATTGTACCCTTCTGTTATCTGTCTGGTCTATGGACTGCATTCCTCATCTGAGAAGAGATGGCTTACACTAGGTAAAAGGGGCGGGAGGGGAAACTTTGCTTGTGAATATCTCTTAAACCATAAAGGTCTGAGAGATAAGACTTATATCGTTCTTCATGTTTTTTTAATGCCTACAAAATAAAATAAAGATAAAACGAAGTATTACTATCCCTTTAATGATGATTCATACACACACACACAGACATAAAGAGCTCCTGCTGACCTGATCATTCTCCTGTAGCTGTCATACTGCAGGACAGAGACAAATTGAGAAGAATTTCCCACTTTCTGCAGATCGTACACCGAGTAATCGATGAACCGCTCCCCGTTATAATCAAGACTCAGCAACCCAGTGATTCCTGAAAGAGAAGAGGGGGCTTCACCAATGGATGTTATTATTTGTTAAAAAAAAATTGTATTTATTGGGCAATTTGGTTATTTATTCTGTATTTCTTTGGATGTTTAAGAAAGTAGGACCAAAATGTTGACCAATAAATATCAATTTTATGCATATTATTATGGTTTGTATATCAAACCTTTAGCAATGTCACCTGGTATCCAGACATATATCATGTATGTTTGTATATATGTATGTATATATTTATTTAATTTAGGATAGCTGTGTTACTCCAGACGTGTTTTTACAGTAGGAAAACGGGCAGAATAGATGGGCCGAATGGTTCTTACCTGCCGTCAAATTCTGTTTCCATGTGTAGATGCCAAATTAATAAATACAAATGAATGAGTCTAGCAGTATGTAATAATACAATTTAGATTGCACTAACGTTCATTTATAAGGACAAGCTTTCGAGTGCAACAAGCTCTTTTTATCAAATCAATACCATACTGTCACATTGCTTTTGCTTTGACACAGGGAGCTTGTTGCTTTCTAAAGCTTGTTTTATTATTAAATTTTGTTCCAATACTATTGTGTCACGTTTCCCAGAGAAGTTCAAGAGTCAGTACGGTATAGTTAAATGCAGTTTATTGACAACTGAAAGGTAAGAAAAATGTATACAATATATACAGCAGGAACAAGCAGATGGTTACAGGCCAGCTAGCTCTGCTATCAGGAATACTAGGCTGCTGATCCTGACCAATCTGCTGGAGACTAGGCCTAAGCCACTGGTAGTCTCTGCTGGAGCCAAGAGCAGGAACAGGAACACAGGATCTTGATCCGACGTAGCGGGCGTACCAACTCAAGCCTGCAGTCAGGACGGAGCGATATCTGACTCACGCCTGCAGTCAGAATGGAGCGAACTCTGACTCACTCCTGCAGTCAGAATGGGAAATAACTCGACTGCAGTCAGTATCAGAGCTGGTCTACCAGAGCCCCAGGTTCGCACTAGGTTGGGTGTCTGCTAGGTGCAAGGAACAAACGTAAGAGTAGTCAGACAGAGCCACAAGTCAGCACCAGAGGGGGTAGTCAGACAAGCCAGGTCATACACAGTTCATGTAGTCAGCCAGAGCCACAGGTCTGCACCAGGTTGTGTGTCCACTATAGGGATAAGCAAAAGAATTGTCAGACAGAGCCACAGGTCAGCAGCAGGTTGGATGGAAGACTAGCCAGGTCATACACAGAGCCCAAGGTAATAGAACTGCTATGAACAACAACGCAAGGGCAACTGAGTCAGGACTCAGTCTGCCTTTTAACCCCTTAGTGACAGCCGCATGCATACGCGGCTGTCACCTTAACACCCGGCTAACATTTTTTTTTTTCTAAATGATTCCAGAGTCCCCGAACAGCGTGCAGCCGCACAGAGACCCGGACTTCCGTGACTTACCAGGTACGTCCACTCTCACTAAGTGACAGTTTTTATGTACCTGGTAAGTCCATTGTCAGGATGAGGTTAAACCCCTCCACAGGAAGTAGGTAGGAGCAGCAGCTCAGAGGGAGGAAGTAGGTAGGAGGAAGTAGGTAGGAGGAGACTACAGGAAGAAAACACATAAAACAGAGGCCTGTTGCATGCTTGAAGCCTCTCACCTGTAGATGATGCTGAAACCAAGGTAAGCTGTAACATATTGTTACATACCACGATACTCATTCATTTGTATTTATTTATTATAATGCGCTGTACGGGACAACTCAGGTCGTAGACCACAGCACACTATAGTAAGTTATAGGAACAGCACAACCTGAAGACCACATTAGAAATTTGCAGTGTAACGCATTAAGTACCACAATGGTGTGCAAGGCTGTGGAAAAGAAAAGACAAGAGGCACTCCTAGTGCAATAATAACAAAAAGGCATCACCACACCATCACAATAAGGAATCTACTCACAAAGGCAATGGCTGAAACAGCACATATGTGTTGATCAGCAGTGAAGGCAGTGGGGAATTATTACACCAGCTCCCTTCATGTCATAGCTGTCCTGGGAATCTCACCATGCTGGCATAGGCAGCTCCACTCCAAACATCCACACAGCGGAAGCAAATATACAGAGATAACAAAAACACAAAGGGGGCGCCAATGGTGCCTTGAATTATATAAATTCATCAGGCCAACAAATGTGTAAAATACACACTCACATTTCTATATTGTTGAAAGGCAGGCATATACCCGCAATCAACAAACAAACACGTAGGGGTACTTTACCTATCCCTGCTCGGGTGTCTGATCCTTGATCGATCCTCACAGATGGTTCACTTTTAACCCTTTGAGTGCCAGAGGGGTACACAACGCATTGCTTTGGCACTCAAAGGGTTAAAAAGTTGCATGTAAAATAGAACGTGACTACAGGCAGCAGTCCTCATGTCACCTTGATTAAAAGGGGGCGACATGAGAATCTCACAGTGCAGGACAGCGACAGATTCTCAAGTCGCGCCTTCAAACACCGCCTTCAAGTCCCATCATCCTTAGCACCCGATTTACAGAGCCCAACGCTGAACAGCAACTAAACTATGTCATCTCCACATTGCCCCATTATCTTCATATTGCCCACACATTGCCCCTATCATCTCCACATTGCCCCCATCATCTCCATATTGCCCTCACATTGGCCCCCCATCAGCTCCAACTTGCTCCCCCATTGCCTCCATCATCTCCATATTACCCTCAAATAGCCCCCCCCAGTGTCCGTTTCCTACCTCCCTGGTGGTCCAGCAGCGTGGCAGCAGAGGTCTGTGTCTCCTTCTGCACAGTCCTCCATACAGCTGGAGCTCCCTCGTGGTCTTCTCTTCCATAATGCAGAGCAATGGAGGATGATGTCATCTCTCAGCGCTTTGCATTACTAAAGAGCTGAGGCAGGAGCTCAGCAGCTACAGGTCTGTGCCAAAGAAGGCACAGACCTCACCATGTTGTGCACGCCAAGCATGGGGAGGGGGTTATTGTTACACCACTGCGCGGCAAGGCTAATTTAAAAACACAAAAATCGATCCCAATGACAGGTGCCCCTCTGTGTGCTTTATTATAAATCCGGCCCTGTACACAGATTTACCCACCTGATGAAATATGTCCATGCAGTCAGATCTGGGAGGTTATGCACTAAGCAGTGATAACGAGGCGATAAGGTAAAGATGACTTCTCCAGTGATATCACTTCTCCAGATCCTATGTAATTCTATGGAGTCAATGCATTAAGATCTCCCACTTTGGAGAAATCATAGCTCATTGGTTCCCTAGAATAACAGTGGAATTGGAGAAGTGATATCACTGGAGAAGTCATCTCACCTGTTTATCACGCCTTAGTGTATCTCCGCTCTGGCGTTTATGGATTAACCCTTTTCGTGTCAGAAGGGTGCACAACACATTACAAAGCAATGCACTGCGAGCCTCTCTGGCACTAAAAGGGTTAAGGAAATCCATTCCCAGCTCCTCAGACCTCAGGGCACCGATGTCCAAGGACCGTATGTTCAAAGGGATAACGACAAAATATTGTCGTGTGAAAGACAAAAATAAGTCATTGTATGCATGAACAACATATTGTCTATAGAGTATACGACAAAAAACTAGTATTGTCCGTTGTGTACGACAAAACTCCAGAATTGACGTGCAAAGGGGCGGGGCAAGGGCGTGGCTAAACTATTCTCCCGTGTCGTATAGAGGAAAACTAAATTTGTCCTGACTTTCAAAAGGCAAAATTTGCACGTTAAGAAAAAAGTGGAGGGAATGTGTTCTGAATGTGAGAATTTTTGTCGTTAGTTAAGACATTTTTAACCCCTTAAGTACTGGCGCGCGCACGTGCGGCCGGCGCTTGAGGATCACAGGGCTTTTTTTTTTTTTTAACTATGGTTCAGGGCTTCCAGAGCGGCGTGCAGCCGCGCCAGGAGCCCTGAACTCCATGCCGTGCCAGGACCGTCACTGGTCCTTAAGTGCCAGACCGCCGTGACGGTCCTGGCACGTCAATGGTCCTTAACCCCTTCGCGTCCGATGACGTACCCGAACCGTCATGCTGGTCCGGCACGTCATGGAGTTCAGGGCTCCTGGCATGGGTGCACGCCGCTCCAGAAGCCCTGAACCGGAAGCGAGAATTTTTAAAAAAAGCCCCGTGGTCACCAAGTGCCGGCCGTGCGTGCCGGTTGGTAAGGGGTTAAGGGGTTAAAGACATTTTTGTCATTAGTTAAGACATTTTTGTTATTAAGACTTTTTTTGTCGTTATATACGACAATTTCGGTCAGCACAAACGACATATTTCCAATCACAACCGACACTCTCTGAAAATATTAATGATCCCAGCGACACTGTACTTTTAAAAGTCGTTACAAACGACAAAAGCTATTTCGCTACTTCTTTGAACATACGGCCCCAAGACATAAAATGTTTCCATAAAGACCAAGGACACATTTCTCTCCAACCTTTCCTCTTAAAGGGATAGTAATACTTCATTTTAACTTTATTTTATTTTGTAGGCATTAAAAAAACATGAAGAATGATATAAGTCTTATCTCTGAAACCTTTATGGTTTAAGAGATATTCACAAACAAAGTATCCCCCCCCTGTTCAACCAGATCAGAAGGGAGGTGCCCAGGTAGACTGCAGAGAGGGACAATCTTCTATTAAGATAAGGGAAAAAGCTGAAAAACTTGTCAAGGGGGGGAAGGGCTTTCATTCTTTTCATACAAAGAAAATTGTCCCCTTGCTGTTATCTGTCTGGTCTTACAACCTGATCCACATCTGAGAAGAGATGGCTTACACTAGGTAAAAGGGGCGGGAGGGGAACTTTGCTTGTGAATATCTCTTAAACCATAAAGGTTTGAGAGATAAGACTTATATCATTCTTCATGTTTTTTTAATGCA
>CM074724.1:21682999-21716762 GCA_037306005.1 Rhinophrynus dorsalis | reverse complement strand
AATTCTGTCAGAGTTGTAGTACAAGAGTAATTGAATGATAAAGTATCCCCGCCCCGCCCCTTTTACTGATGTAACACTGCTCACCACAGAGCAGCAAGACTGTCCAGATGGATCGCAGAGAGGGACAATCTTCCGTGATAATAAGGAAAAACCTGAAAAACCTGTCAAGAGGGGCGGGGTTTTCCTTATGATCACAGTAAGAAGATTGTCCCTTGCTGTAATCTGTCTGGTCAAGAGACCAGATTCCACATCTGAGGGGAGGCGGCTTACACTAGGTAAAAGGGGCGGGAGGGATACTTTATCATTCAATTACTCTTAAACTATAACTCTGACAGTATTGAAATAACACTCTCCATGGCCCAAATACTATGAAGATTTATTGGAGCTGCTGTGTTTTTGAAACAATACTGTCTCTTTAACACTTTGAGTGCCAGAGGGGTATGCAACGTATTGCTCTGCAATGCTTTGCATACCTCGCTGTCATTCAAAAGGTTAAACCCATCACAGTGCAATGAGCATCAGTCTGGTCATCGCTGGGATTAACCCCTTAGTGACCGGCAGCGCGCACACGTGGCCGTCACTTAACGCCCGGCTAAGAATTTTTTTTTTTAAATTATTCCGGAGTCCACAAAACGGCGTGCAGCCGCACGGGAACCCGGACTTCCAGGACGTACATGTAAGTCCTCTGTCACTAAGTGACAGATTTTGCGGGACGTTCATGTACGTCCATTGTTGGGAAGGGGTTAAAAAGTGATATGTGTTTCTTTTGTTCCTGCTGTGTCAATGCCACAACACCATCTCTGTCACTTTAGAACACACACATTGTTAATCTCTCTGGTCACTGAACAATGAGGTGGGTGTGTCACTAGCAGGGACCACGGGACATGAAACTCCACTCAGATGCCTTATCAATGTCTTGCACAACCATCTGGTCCTAATAGGGTTAAGTAGGCTCAAGCTCTCTGCCTGCTTTGGGTTGTAAAAAAAACAAAAAAAAAAAACAGCCAACATCCGTCATCCATACCTGGGAAATTTCAAAATGAGATCTGTGAAATATTAACCCTTAAAAAAATACTTTATAGAGCCAGTACCTTTTATTCCCAGAAAATAATAAATCAACAACCGTATGCACAGAACAATTTTGGGACAATCCAACCACACTGTACGGAACAAATAAAAATTCCCGTTTATTTAAATTGGGCTTATAACCCCTTGAATGACAGATGAGTTGAAGACCTCTCTTATCGTTCAAAAAGTTAAAAATTAAATTCAAATCAATGAGGATTTGGGGAATTTTTACTTGTCCTTTATGATGTGTTGGCTTGCCCAACCTGTGTGCCATATTCATCTGCCAGCTTTGCCCTTACCATATAACTCTGTGTTGTTGTAGCTTCTCAAACTCTGGACCAACGCTCTTCCATCCCTGATATTCTTGCCTTGTTTGAGAAGTTCCTTTAGCCCCAGAGCATACATCAGGACTGAGTCATGGAGATAGGCGGAATAAGGACTAACCTAGAAGAGGACATGGGGACAAGTGTCATTGTAGCAGACAAGTCCGGATTTGCAATAAGGCAGAGTAGGCACCTGCCTACAGGTGCATCCCACAGAGGGGTGCCTGTCATTGGGATAGTTTTTTGTCTTACTTTTTAAAAAAATTTTGTTAGCCTCGGCAGTCACCCCTGCCCCCCACCTTGACACCCGCAACAACACGGAGAGGAGAGGTCTGAGCCGAAGACCTGTAAGTACTGAGCTCCCTCGTCTCTGTCGGCTCTTTAGTAATAATGCAGAGCGCTGGGAGATGACATCATCTCCCAGCGCTCTACATTACAGACCGCGCGGGAGCTCCAGCAGCTACAGCTCTGTGCCAAAGGGGGTACGTACCTCTCCTCTCCAGCGAGTTAGGAAAAGGGGGTCAATATGGAGATGATGGGGCAATGTGAGGGGCAATATGGACATGATGAGGGCAATGTGAGGGGCAATATTGAGATGATGGGGGCAATGTGAGGGGATATGGACATGATGGGGGCAATGTGAGGGGCAATATGGAGATGATGGGGGAAAGTTGGAGCTGATGGGGGGCAATTTGAGGGGCAATATGGAGCTGATGGGGGGCGATATGGAGCTGATGAGCATTGTGGAGGTGTCCAGTGGAGTTGGCAAATCGAGGGGGGGGGAAGCTTCAGAATTCTGTGCCTACAGGCTCCTGAGATGTAAATCCGGCCCTGGTAGCAGACAATTCATCACACTGACTATTGCACCAGAGATAGAGCAAATTGACTTTAGGACACTGAGGCTGTACTAAGAAGAAGTGGAAAAATTCTGGAGCAGATCAACTGCACCATAGGGGACAAATACAAATTTGGATTGTTTTTAATTATGATTTTATCCCCTGGAATGACAGAGCTTGAATGCATTGGATACTTTAGCATTCAAGGGATGAAAACCGCATTGAAGGCCTCGTTCACACAGGGAGCTATAGCGCAGAATTTGTATCGCTGCTCTTAAAGCAGAACTATCACTCTAACTAAATCCCCCCTCCCCAAAAATTATTCCTATAGCGATAAGCATAGCAATGCTATTATTATCCAGAATAAGTCCATCGTTATTAAGAAATCCTTCTTGATCCGAGATGCACAGGCAGGCATCAGCACAGGCATCTTGTCTTAGAGACATCTGTTCGCCTGTCCATCCCGGTCCCCTCTAGGATTGGTGAGGAGGAGTTACCTTGTACAGGTAAGGTAACAGGAAGTGACTGACGGGGCAGGTGCACAGCAAGAAGTCTGTCCGTCAGTCTCGGATCAAGTAATATTTCCTAATAACTGTACTTATTATGGATAATTCTAGTATTTCTATGCTTATCGCTGT
Source organism: Rhinophrynus dorsalis (assembly GCA_037306005.1). Classification (NCBI taxonomy): domain Eukaryota; kingdom Metazoa; phylum Chordata; class Amphibia; order Anura; family Rhinophrynidae; genus Rhinophrynus; species Rhinophrynus dorsalis. The sequence goes on along the minus strand of CM074724.1, from coordinate 21,713,897 downwards.
ATGCGTAATTATTGGGGAGGACTTTATTTGGAGTGATAGTTCTGCTTTAAAGGGATAGTAATACTTGAAAATAATTGTATTTTATATTGTAGCCCTTAAAAAAACATGAAAAATGATATAAGTCTTATCTCCCAAACCTTTATGGTCTGGAAGCTATTCACATGTAAAATATTGTAAAATGCTGTTTTCCTGGCTGTTTCAGCCAAGTCTGCCATCTAGTGGACAGATTTGGAATTCAGTCCACAGAGCAACTGGCAGCTCTTTAGCAGTGCCGAGATCACGATCTTTGAAAAGAGCTACTTAATTGGAGCTGTGTACGAACTGTGCCTGGCTTGAAAGCACACTTTGTAGACCATTCCAATTAAGAAATTCTTTTTAAAGATCATGATCTCAGCACTTCTGGAGAGGCACAGCCAGTCCCAGGACCAGATTCCAAATCTGAAGGGTGGAGCAATGACGTCACTCCAGGGGAAACTTTACTTCTGAATATCTCTCAAACCATAAGATAAGACTTATATCATTTTTCAAGTTTTTTTAACGGCTACAATATAAAATAAACTTATTTTCAAGTATTACTATCCCTTTAATGTTAACACCTCCAAATGGTGCTGTTCACACTGGCAATTTTTGCCTCCTGTAATAAACCCTAACCATAGCATGCTACAGCTTGGATGCACTCAATACCAGATTTAAATCTCAGGTGCCTCTAGGCAAGGCAATATAGGTGCCCTTAACCCCACCCACATTCCTCACATAGCCCCACCCTCATTCCAATCCACTATTTCCTGGCACAGAAAATATAACTGGCCCTTAACAAGGTCATAAAAAATGCTGTAATCCCTTGGTCGCTAGATAGACTTCCACAATATATCAACCTTTCAAAAAAAGTTTAATATCAGTGCAAGAAGTGCTACATCATAGAGACAGTGTAAATTGCTAGTGCAAACCTAACAATAATCCTGTAGTCTCGTATAGCAAAAAAAGATGACAAATACTTATCCAAGTTCAAATGCCATTACATCCAACCATTAAAAAAATGCAGTGGAAAACTCAGACCAGACCCAATGCGTATCGTCACCGAAGTACTCCATCAGGGAATGGTTGGATATAATGTCATTTGAACTGACTTGGATAAGTATTTGTCATCATTTTGCTATACGTGACTACATGATTATTGCTGGGTTTGCACTGGTACTTTATACTGTCTCTTTGAAATAGTATGTCTTGCACTGATATTGTAAACTAGTTGAACAGCCCGTTACACGGGCCACAGTGTCACGGCCACCCGGTCGTGGGGCAGTCTCTACTGCGCATGACTGCAGCACGTGCAGCAGTGTCTACTGCGCATGTCGCGGCGTTACACACGATTTAGCAAATTATTATATAGGATGTTTTGTAAGGTTGATCGATATAAATAAAGAGAGGACAGAGGTCACCTGTGTCTCAGAAGAGATTTCGCTATAAAACGGATGTCCCTTCAGCTTATTGTAGACCTCCGTCATGAACGAGGTATAACTGTAACCGGAATTCAGTGCAATCATAAACACAGACTCATACGCCTTCAAGATGGTCTCATTTTTTTCAGAGCTCAAAGTGTCTCTCCAAAAACTTTCCTGCAGATACGTTGGAAAGAAGAATTAGCATAACCGTTGTACATATTTGACGTGATTGTTCCCATTGTCATAGTCGCAACGCTCACCAGAAATCCGCTGACTTCAAACTGTTGCACCATGATGAACACGTAATTCCCATTGGTCAGTCCTTGTTTATCAGCTTCGATCATAATAGATCTCGCATCCACTGGACTGGTCACCAGAATAATCACTGCAAAAGCACAGGAGAAAACCAGGCTGATGTACAAAGATGGAACGGTGCAATTATGGACTAAACCAATTGCACTTTAGGGACAACTAAAATTCCTCCGTTGCTTTAAATGGGGCTTTTAACCATTTGAATGCTAGCGAGGTCTCCAACACATTGCATAGCAATGCATTAGAGACCTCTCTTGCATTCAAACAGTTAAAAGTCCTGTTTTAATGAAAGGGAATTTTGAGACTGTTCACTCGACCCCTATGGTACAATTGGTTGGCTCCAAAATTACTCCATATAATGTACTTAAAGGTATAGTAATGTTTCCTAATAAAAGCAGCTCTAATTAATCATCATAGTATTTGGACTTTGGAGAGTGTTATTTCAATTCTGTCAGAGTTGTAGTTCAAGAGTAATTCAATGACAAAGTATCCCCCTCCCGCCCCTTTTACTGATGTAACACTGTTCAGCCAGATCAGAAGGGAGGTGCCCAGGTAGATTGCAGAGAGGGACAATCTTCAATTAAGATAAGGGAAAAACCTGAAAAACTTGTCAAAGGGGGGCAGGGCTTTCATTGATCTCATAGGAAGAAGACTGTCCCCTTCTGTTATCTGTCTGATCTATGGACTGCATTCCACATCTGAGAAGAGATGGCTTACACTAGGTAAAAGGGGCGGGAGGGGAAACTTTGCTTGTGAATATCTCTCAAACCATAAAGGTTTGAGAGATAAGACTTATACCGTTCTTCATGTTTTTTTAATGCCTACAAAATAAAATGAAGATAAAATGAAGTATTAATATCCCTTTAATAGAAATAATTTAAAATCAAATATGACAGCTACGAGCGAGATGATGTAATAACCTTTGAGTGCCAGAAATGTGATAAAAGCATAACTGAGCAATGCATTCAGGTGTTTAAAATGTCTCATTTACATTTGTAATTGCTCCTACAAGACTTAGCCACACGCCGCTGTTGATCAGACTTTAATGCCCCCAAAGACCCAAACACTTTCCCTATAGCAAGAACAGGAAACTAAGTAAAGTTAGGTCAGTTTACTCCATGACTTTAAGTACATTGCGTTATACAAAGCACAGAGGAATTTAATAACCTAAAACACCAAAACACTATCCCATTCCCCTTTCATTGCCATGAGCGGCATTAAAGGGATAGTAATGTTTCAAAAAAACTGCAGCTCCAATTAATCTTCATAGTATTTGAGCCATAGAGAGTGTTATTTCAATACTGTCAGAGTTGTGGTTCAAGAGTAGTTGAACGATAAAGTTTCCCTTCCCTCCCCTTTTACCTAGTGTAAACCATCTCTTCTCAGATGTGGAATCCAGTCCATAGACCAGACAGATAACAGCAGGGGACAATCTTCTTCCTATGAGAACAATGAAAGCCCTGCCCCCCTTGACAAGTTTTTCAGGTTTTTCCCTTATCTTAATTGAAGATTGTCCCTCTCTGCAGTCTACCTGGGCACCTCCCTTCTGCTCTGGCTGAGCAGTGTTACATCAGTAAAAGGGGCGGAAGAGGGATACTCAATTATTCTTGAACTAAACTCTGACATTATTGAAATAACACTCTCCAAAGTCCAAATACTATGATGATTAATTAGAGATGCTTTTATTATGAAACATTACTATCTTTTTAATAACCTAAAACACCAAAACACTTTCCTATTCCCCTTTCATTGCCATGAGCGGCATTAAGGGGAGATTTTTTTGTATAAGTATCTTGGCAAATTGGCATTACATAGGAGTATGACTAGAAAATCTATTCCAATGTCTGGTTTAGAGTGGAATCCATTTAGAACATCCCCCACATACATACCTCTGGCCACTGAAGCTACTGTTCTAAGATTTTCTTGAAGACTTTCTGGGTTCTCCGGATCATATTTGACCTTAGCGGTGATGGTGAAGTTTATCGACAATTGACTTTCCAGGGACGTCCATAACTCATCAATTTTATCCCACGTTGATCCCACCGCAGCTCCACCAAACAAAGCGATGTAACTCCACTGAAAATACTGCAAGGTTTTCTCTAGAGACTCTGAAATACGCTTAAGGGGTGACACCATTTTGATGTAAGTGTCATAAACGAGTGAGTTATCGAGATTTGGTGTCTGACTGACAAAACCAAACATAGGAATGTTCCACGAGGAGACCAGCAATCCCGTCACCTGGAAATCAAATGCAGAATTAGAACTGCTAACATTTAATTATGAAAAATATAAATATTTTAGGGTTTTCCAGCTATGCAAATACAAGTGTAATCCTGCTACTAGGACATATTAAATTGAGCAACAACCCAACTGGTGTTCAAAAAGCAATTTATTGTTTATTGTTCCCCATGGGAATGTTGAGATTTACATATATATGTGTATATATATATATATATATATAATAATGTGCAAAAGTTTTAGGTAGGTGTGAAAAAATGCTGTAAAGTAAGTATGAATGCTTTCAAAAATAGACATGTTATTTTTATCAGTTAAAAAATACATAGTAAGTGAACAGAAAAAAATCAATATTTGATGTGACCACCCTTTGCCTTCAAAACAGCATCAATTCTTTTAGGTACACTTGCACACATGGTAAGGAACTCGGCAGGTAGGTTGTTCCAAACATGCACTCACATATCTCCTTACATCTCATTAGATCCGGTGCAGTTCAAAAAATATGTAATAACATAAGAATGGAGACAAACACACTCACGGTAAACAATGTAAAAAATTTATTAAATTACATCATACAAAACATCTTATAGCAATAGCAACTTTTGGTCCTCTCAATGGGACCTTTCTCAAGCAAAAAGAGCTATATCCTAAGTGAAAATATTTATAGGTGACTTAGTTCTGGTGATTCAGAAGATGACCCAATAAGAGACAATGATTCCAGAGCACAAGAAGAAGTGGAATGTTACACTGGAGCAATGACACGTAGTGCATCCTGGGGACATTTTTTAATGGGAGGCAATGGCAGACCACCAAGACCACCAAACAACATCATACACACAGGAACCAAATCATAAGTGGCCAGAGGGGCCACCAGCATTGGAGCCAGAGGCTCAAATCGTCAGGGACGAGCACCGAACACTCCATGATCTATAATCTGTCTCGACACACGTTAACAACAGGTGAACAATCACTATTGTCCAAAGAACTATCATTTGTACCAGTGTGTAAATTCAGTAAGTTTGAGTGGGAGGTTGAATTCTTTAAAATGATCAGATCATTGAATATCAAATGATTTTTTGGAGAGGATACATCTATAACTATTGAATCTAGACCTACTTTTAAATTGAGAAGCAAATTTGAACCAATATGTACAAGTAATTCAATTAAAACATTTACCAATTTGATACAACATGATATGCTTACGTTCACTAATGAGCGACATCCCTACAAGAACAATTTGTCTAAAGAAGAACAAGAAGCTATAAAAACATTACGGAATGATACTTCATTTATTATAAGACCAGCTAACAAAGGTGGCGCTGTTGTGCTGCACAACTATGAAGACTACAGTAGAAGTATGCCTCAACATTTAAATGAGGACAATGCATATCTGAAAGTACAGAATGATCCCACCCCCAAGATTTCTCAAAAGATCAAGAACATTATAGAGTTGGGGGTTGCCCAACTATGGATTACGGGGAAGGAGGCAGATTTTTTATTGGTTCATAATCCCACTTTTCCGATCTTATATGGACTGCCTAAGATTCATAAATCTTTAGTGATGCCACGGTGGCATCCTATAGTATCAGGTAGGAACAGTTTATTACAACTAATCGGCAAATATGTTGATTCCCTTCTGCAAGGACCAATACAAGCGACATCGACCTATATTAAAGACACTCCCTCACTGATCGAGATGTTAGGATCAATTGTTGCCAGAAACACAAGTGAATTTAGTCACATTAGACGTCAAAAGTCTATATACGGTGATTCCACACCAACAAGGACTTGAGGCAGTTAAACAATTACTATTATCTTCCACTATATACAAAGGATCACCTATTGAGTATCTACTAGTTTTATTTGAATTATGTTTGACGAATAATGTATTTTTATTCGAGGGTCAATATTATATGCAACAGATGGGCACCTCTACGGGGGCACCAATGGCACCCTCTTATGCCAATGCATATATGCATAATTTTGAGAATTTACACATTTTGAGTAAATATGCCAATGACATTTTGTTCTTCAGACGTTACATTGACAATGTCCTTATGATATGGACAGGAAAGAAGGAAGCTCTATTGGCCTACTATAAATCTTTAAATGATCTTAATACTCCTATAAAATTTACAACTGAGTACAATAGTTTACAGATTTGCTTCTTGGATTTAAAGATATTTGTTGACAATCAGAAGCTGGGATATACGCTATTTAGAAAGGCTACAGACCGGAATACATTATTACATAATGCCAGTTTCCATCCTATATCTTTGAAGAGGGCTATTCCCAAATCACAGTTGTTGAGGGTCATTAGCAACAATTCAAATGAAGAACTGAGAGATAATCAGCTGGCTGAGATGACAGAGCGATTTGTGGAACGTGGATACCAAGGTAAAATGTTGTTGGATTTGACGAATGAACTTGTTAAGAAAGAAGAAGACAGTTTTAGAAGTTTAACCACTAGGGCCTCTAGACAGGACAGATTTGTTTTTTCTACCAAATGTACAGTAGGAGCCGGAGAAATTAATAAATATGTTAAAGAAAATTGGATGTTATTGGAAAAGGATGATACATTACCTGATATCTTTAAAAAGAAACCTATGATAGGATATAAGAGAGGATCCAGTTTAAGGGACATTCTTAAGAAAACTGATCCAGTAGACAGCTATAGAAAAAGTAAGAGCAAGACATGGTTAAGTCAAGGTCCACTGGGATGTTACAGATGTGTTGGTTGTACCACTTGTGGTTCAATGAGAAAGGCTAGATTTTTCACTCATCCACATAATGAAAAATACATGATAAAGCATCATATTACCTACAAGTCAGATCATGTTATTTACATGATTACCTGTCCTTGAGGGTTGAGTTATATCGGTAAAACAGAGAGGACAATAAGAGAAAGAATGGCAGGACATCGATCAGCTATTAATATAGCCTTCTGGGACAACCACACCGACAAACCTGTGGCCAAAGATTATTTGGCTATGAGGCATCCTCCTACTAACTTCAACTTTATAGCAATTGACTATGTGTCACCATTAAGAAGAGGCGGCGACAGATCGAAATTATTGCTACAAAAGGAATGTTACTGGATCAATGAATTAAATACATTACATCCATATGGTCTCAATGAGAATAACGTCTTGTCCTGTTTCCTGGCTGACAGATAAACTGTGGCATTAGTGTTCTCTGTTCGACATGTTCCCGGTAAAGACGTGATTCTGTCGTTTCCTCGGGCCCCTCTGTACTAGAAGCAAGATTAGGGTATTAAATACTTACGACAGCGTAGAGACGCCTAGACAGTTGATCATAGAAGAGGATGTATTTATATTTATTTTAATTTTATTTTTTATTTTTTTTTTTATTTTAATTCTAATACCATCTTTTATTTTTTGATTGTTTCGATTTTTTTTGGATTTTTTTAATTTAATTTTTTATTTTTATTTTTTATTGCTTGTTAAAGATATTTTTTGATTTATTATTATTATTATGTTTATTTATACTTATATTTTGATTTTTGTATTCTTATTTTTTATAACATTCATCTACGGCTCTTGTTAAGTTGGATTGTATCTCACTATTACTGTCTTTGTATGTCCTATGTCGCCTCTCTACCTTAGATATATAGATACCTCTGTGTAACGTGTCGGTTTGTAAATATTATAGGAGACATATTTTAGCTCTGGTGAAACGGTTAATATTTTTATCACAATTATGCACTGATATTATTATTTTGTGTCACTACACTATCTTATAACAACAGAACATATGATGTTTTGTATGGCAACCACTTGGAATGCAAGCGTTGAGGCCAGGTATTTGTTGAAGATTCTGTTGAGCATGCGCACTATGTGAACACGTCATTTTGTAGCATCTGATTTTAACGCTTGGCGTCTTTTCACCTACATTTAGTGGTTTCCGGTGTTTGCTTGTGGCGGGTAATTCATGTATAAATATTTTCACTTAAGATATAGCTCTTTTAGCTTGAGGAAGGTCCCGCTGAGAGGACCGAAACGTTGCTATTGCTATAAGATGTTTTGTATGATGTAATTTAATACATTTTTACATTGTTTACCGTGAGTGCATTTGTCTCCATATACAACGGTGGATGGGCACGCCATTGTCAAACTTATATTGCCCTGGTGCTACTGCTGAAATCATTGAATGTTGAAATCACTTGTCTTGCTAAAGACCCAAGTGTGGGTCAAAATGTTGACACTGTGTTTATTTAAATAAATGTTGCTTTATTTTAAAGACCGATGTGTGTCTGCTGGTGATATCATACAACATATGATACAACTGTTTTATATATTTAGATAGCAGGGATGGACAACTTGTGGCACCCTAGTTGTTTCTAGGTTACAACTCCCCATCATCCATCGGCTGGCGGAGGATGAAGGGACTTGTAGTGTGGCAACAGCTGGAGGGCCTCACATTGCCCATCCCTGCTACAGAGTGTGATAAAAACATCTCCACCTCATTGTGACTTTAAACTGAAATAGCTTTGGAATAAAACTTCTCTCAACAGTGGTTTATTCAGAAACATTAACCCCTCAGCAACCACATGGTCCAGAGGTGTGGGGCACTTTGGAGGAGCATGACACAGTAATTTATTTTTTGCATTAATATGTTCTTTGATCACGCTGCGCTGCGACCACAGTGACGTGCCAGGACCGTCACCCATCCTTAATATCCAGACAAGTGTGATGGTTCTGGCACATTACTGGTCGTTATGGTGTTAAAAAAATAAACAGAAAAACTAGATTGCAATCCCACTCACCGTGCATCCAAGGTACTTTTAACTTATGGTGAACATTAACCTGCACTGTTACACTGTATTTTGCCCTCATGTACTCTGTATGGATAATGTACAAATCTTCCAGTGCTGCTTATTTTCTGTGTTTGGACACCGGCATACAAATGATTGTCCTTCACTTTCCGGTGTTAGTGCATGCAGGCGCAAACACTCCATCGTCAGTTAGACTTTAACCCTTTGAGTGCCAGAGGGGTATGGAACGCATTGCAAAGCAATGCGTTCCATACCCCTCTGGCACTCAAAGGGTGGAAGGGATCATAAAGTTTCAAAATAAATACAGCTCCAATTATTCTTCATAGTATTTGGGCCATGTAGAGCGATATTATCATTCTCTACAATGTGTAGTTCTAGAGTAACTGAATGATAAAGTATCCCCCTCCCGCCCCTTATACCTAGAGTAAGCCGCCTCCTCTCAGATGTGGAATCTGGTCACTTGACCGGAGAGCTCACAGTGAGGGACAATCTTCTTACTGTGATCATAAGGAAAACTTTGTTCCCACTTGAAGGATGAAGGCAGGTGTTTCGTTATGCTAACAGAAGATTGTTCCTTACTGTGACCCATCAGGACGGTCTTACTGTGAAGCTTTACAATAGGTAAAGTGGGTGGGAGGGGGGCACTTTATGATTCAATTACTCTGGAACTACACCTTGTAGAGAATGATAATGATCTACATGGCCCAAATACTATAAAAAATCATCAGACATATATGTGTCATTTTTAAATAAACGTTTAACCCCTTGCGTACCAATGCGTTGCGTACCCCTCTGGCACTCAAAGGGTTAAACATTGCAGTAGCACTGTCATAATAATTGTTCTAACAGAATTCTATGTTAAGCGTCACTTTTCAAATACATAGAACTTTTGCATCCAGACCCAGACATACATACCTCCCAAGAGTTCCTCTTTAGGAGGGACAGTCCCTCTTTGAGACCCAAATCCCTTCTTTTCTACCATTTTGTCCCTCTTTTTAGAACATCAGAATGAGTGGTGTGTATTACATTGCTCCATAGCAATAAAACTCACATAAATGCGTTATTAAGCTTCAATATATGTGTTTAACCCCTTAACGACCCTTGACGGTCATAGTACGTCATGGGTCGATCTGACTCAACGACCCATGACATACTATGACCGTCATGGAATTCCGGGTTCCCCCCGCAGCTGCACGCCATTCGGGGAGTCTGGAAGCAGAAGGAGCAAAAAAAAAATGCTCTGTGGTCCTTAACTGACAGCGCAGCGCCGATCGGCCGGTCGTTAAGGGGTTAAAAATGAACCTCTGTAATTAAAATACTTTGGTCTTGTTCTAAATCATTAATCAGTTACACAAGGAGGTGCAGATAGGTCAAGAAGTAACCTAAAAATTCTTCTAAAAGCCCGGCCTACCAACCACACCCCCAAAAATGCCACCTAAATCAGAAGTGTCCCTTTTTGGCCATTTGAAATGTTGGGAGGTATGTAGATATTATTTTTATATGACTCACTTCCTCTTCTGGTAGTGAATGGATGATGAATATGGGGATATAGATCTCATATTATTATTATTATTGCTTTTAAATGATTGCACCCCATTTTACACATTTGCTTAATTAATTCTGGAAAGGAACAAGTTCTTTTTGTCAAAAAAAATCATAATATGGTTTATCAGGACGCCACATAATTCTTTAGAGTGAACCATCCTCATCAAGATTGAGAGATGGGTGGATAGTGTTACCCCCCCCCCCACCCACAATTTATTTTAAGTCATTTTGGCTTTCTATTAAAATAAGTTCTCTGTCTATTACTGGATGCTGTTGCTGGATCGTCCGGAAAGCCTTGACTGCAATGTATTCTCAGCCATTCGGACAATGGACGAGTTAATCATTGATTGTGATAGGATAGTGCAGGGAGGCTCAGTAATTTAATGTTACTGTTAGTACAGGTTAACCCCTCTGTTGCCAGTAGCAATGTGCTGTAAATAGAATGGTATCAGAAGGGTTAATGGGTACTTAATGGAATGCGGAATAGGTGATTGGGGACATTTAGGACATGGGGGTGTAATTAACATTGAATTATTTTGCAATCGATTAGACCTTTTTTTCCTGCTTCAACTACTGAGTTGTTGAGACAGGAAAAGCCTCACTCGAAATACCATTCTCCTTGTATGTTATGGGTAGAATGGCAGTTTTCAATGCTGTTTTTGCCTCATTTCTTTTATATCGTTATACATCCAGAATTCACTTGGCTGGATACATATCAAGTGGCATATAGTGGCAAGTGTTGCAAAAAAGGCTAAAAAATGCATTTTTGCATCGCTTTCCCCAGTTAAAGATCCTGTCTTGAGAATGGAACCTAGGTTATAGATTAAAAAACTATTGCTCACTCATAGGAGTGTGCTTCATTGACTAAAACACAAATTAACTTTAAAAAAAGCAATCAATTGATTGATCGATCAATCAAAAAAGTTAAAGCCAAACAACATTGTTTCTGGAAGTCCCTCCAGAGCTCATATTCATTTTATTTTAAACACTTGCTTTCCCGGTAGATAGAGCGCAGGAAGAATCCTAGCTGGACCCCTTTCTTGGACATTTAATAAATGAATATGAGGGATAATGAATGATGGGAGTTATAGTCCCCAACAGCCAGCGAGCCAAGGGTTGCCTACCCATGCTTAAAGGGATAGTAATACTTCGTTTTATCTTTATTTTATTTTGTAGGCATTAAAAAAACATGAAGAATGATATAAGTCTTATCTCTCAAACCTTTATGGTTTGAGAGATATTCACAAGCAAAGTTTCCCCTCCTGCCCCTTTTACCTAGTGTAAGCCATCTCTTCTCAGATGTGGAATCCAGTCCATAGACCAGACAGATAACAGAAGGGGACAATCTTCTTCCTATGAGAACAATGAAAGCCCTGCCTCCCTTGACAGGTTTTTCAGGTTTTTCCCTTATCTTAATTGAAGATTGTCCCTCTCTGCAGTCTACCTGGGCACCTCCCTTCTGCTCTGGCTGACCAGTGTTACATCAGTAAAAGGGGCGGGAGGGGGATACTTTGTCATTGAATTACTCTTGTACTACAACTCTGACAGAATTGAAATAACACTCTCCAAAGTCCAAATACTGTGATGATTAATTAGAGCTGCTTTTATTATGAAACATTACTATCCCTTTAATAGCAATCTAACAAACAGTTTAAAACATTTATGTTGAATGTTTTAACTCAGGGCTTAAAATTTGAAGTCCTTTGCTACTAGCCAGACCTGAAAAGTTACTCGCCCCTGCAAGCCATAACATACCCACCAGGGCTGAATTTATACTCGCCAGGGCTACATTTTCACTCGACATTGGCTAGTGGAGAGTGGAAATTTTGAGCCCTGTTTTAACTGATCAATTAACACATATAAAGCCGCAAATTAAAACTTTAATCGGTTAATTACACCTTAATCAATCAAAACAAATGTGCAATTTTTTAAAAAATGTATCAAACACTCTCAGCATGTTTAATCTATCTGAATGAATATGCTAGTTTAAAAAATCGATCAAGCCCATGAAGCACACTATACTGATTAAAACACAAATTCAGTTTTCAAAAAAACAAATCTGTTGGTGGAAGCACTTCTTGATGTATCCAAACAACTTTCGTCCCAGACAGAAAAATAACCAATTCCTCTATCTTCTTGCTAAATAAGGCACTTCTACCAAGCATTTGTATGCTCAGAAGGAACAGATGAGAGTTGGTACCGTGTTAGCTGCAGAAATACAGGAGGCAAATATAGTTTTGATACCTTTTATTGGCTAACTAAGCAGATTTACAATGCACGCTTTCAAGACCTTAGGTCTCTTCCTCAGGTGAGGAAGAGACCTAAGGTCTTGAAAGCTTGCATTGTAAATCTGCTTAGTTAGCCAGTAAAAGGTATCAAAAACTATATTTGCCTCCAGAAGCAACAAAGCGTCATATTCAGTATGCTAAGAAGCACATTCCCTACTGATTTTTTCTTTACTTTCACAACCCCAAATGTAGCACAGATTTTGCACAGGACACAGTAAAATGATTTCTAGAGAGAGAGAGAGAGAGAGAATTCCTATCTTGTTTGTTCAGACAGCTTTTCCATTGGCCTTCCTATACTGCATATGTATTCACATTTACAGCAAATCAGTTTTGATTAGTTTCTAGTCAGAAAACCACACATATCTAATTTTATGCAACAGAGAATGTCCTCTCACATGACACCTTTAGTTTGGGGATGCCCCCTACAATTACAGACAAAATCTACCCAGACTGCAAAATAGTGTGATGTACTAAAATTGTGTGGAAGTTAACTTTTTCTTCATTTCACTATAAAATGCATGTATTGCTATGTTTGATAGTTCTATGCATTTAAAGGGATAGTAATGTTTCATAATAAAAGCAGCTCTAATTAATCATCTTAGTATTTGGACTTTGGAGAGTGTTATTTCAATTCTGTCAGAGTTGTAGTTCAAGAGTAATTCAATGATAAAGTATCCCCCTCCCGCCCCTTTTACTGATGTAACACTGCTCAGCCAGAGCAGAAGGGAGGTGCCCAGGTAGACTGCAGAGAGGGACAATCTTCAATTAAGATAAGGGAAAAACCTGAAAAACTTGTCAAGGGGGGCAGGGCTTTCATTGTTCTCATAGGAAGAAGATTGTCCCCGGCTGTTATCTGTCTGGTCTATGGACTGGATTCCACATCTGAGAAGAGATGGTTTACACTAGGTAAAAGGGGCGGGAGGGGGAACTTTGCTTGTGAATATCTCTCAAACCATAAAGGTTTGAGAGATAAGACTTATATCGTTCTTCATGTTTTTTTAATGCCTACAAAATAAAATAAATATAAAACGAAGTATTACTATGCCTTTAAATGCATGGCTTTACGTGTAGGCCTTCCTATAAAAAGGATAAATTGAAAAATAGAAGGCAAGTTTTACAAATAAATGTTACATTTTGCACTATTTTCCACTTGAGAAGAAATTAAGAGGAAAAGCATATAACCATCGATTCTATATATATTTAAAAAGTACACAAAATTCTAATTTCAGACAGTCACCATTTGTGTATGGGCTCCAATACTGGTTTGCTATGAAATCTCCAGAATGTGGCTCTATAGCAATAAAAAGTTTGGTTTGTTTCATATTTTCACTCATTAAAATAAAGTGAAATGACTGAAAATCATTAGATTAGGTAACTAGAACAGGTTGAACAGACCTCCCCTGTTTTCTGGAACACGTATAAAAATGTATAGTGCGGAACTGTTTTGATGCCAGTGCGCCCCTGAAATATTCATATTTCCTGTGTGTTCCTGGTTAAAGGTGATGTCTGTTTGGTAATACTTCAATTTAATTTTATTTTTTATTGTAGCCATTAAAAAAATTAAAAACGATATAAGTTTCATCTCTCAAACCTTTATGGTGTGAGACAGAGGCGTAACTAGAAGCCATCGGGCCCTGGTGCAAGAACCTCCATGGGCCCACCCCACCCACATTGCCCCCCCGCCCACATTGGCCCCCCTGCCCACATTGGCCCCCCTGCCCACATTGCCCCCTGCCCACATTGGCCCCCCCGCCCACATTGGCCCCCTCATCCACATTGCCCCTTCCACAATGCCCCCTTAAACTCCACAATGCCCCTTCCACAATGCCCCTTCATCTCATCTCCACAATGACCCCTTCATCTCATCTCCACAATGCTCCCTTCATCTCTTCTCCACAATGCCCCTTCCATCACCACAATGCCCCTTCCACAATGCCCCTTCATCTCATCTCCACAATGCCCCCTTCATCTCTTCTCCACAATGCCCCTTCCATCTCCACAATGCCCCTTTCACAATGCCCCCTTAAACTCCACAATGCCCCTTCCACAATGCCCCCTTCATCTCATCTCCACAATGCCCCCTTCATCTCATCTCCACAATGACCCCTTCATCTCATCTCCACAATGCTCCCTTCATCTCTTCTCCACAATGCCCCTTCCATCACCACAATGCCCCTTCCACAATGCCCCCTTCATCTCATCTCCACAATGCCCCCTTCATCTCTTCTCCACAATGCCCCTTCCATCTCCACATTGCCCCTTCCACAATGCCCCCTTAAACTCCACAATGCCCCTTCCACAATGCCCCCTTCATCTCATCTCCACAATGCCCCCTTCATCTCATCTCCACAATGACCCCTTCATCTCATCTCCACAATGCTCCCTTCATCTCTTCTCCACAATGCCCCTTCCATCACCACAATGCCCCTTCCACAATGCCCCCTTCATCTCATCTCCACAATGACCCCTTCATCTCATCTCCACAATGCTCCCTTCATCTCTTCTCCACAATGCCCCTTCCATCACCACAATGCCCCTTCCACAATGCCCCCTTCATCTCATCTCCACAATGCCCCCTTCATCTCTTCTCCACAATGCCCCTTCCATCTCCACAATGCCCCTTCCACAATGCCCCCTTCATCTCCACAATGCCCCTTCCACAATGTCCCCTTCATCTCCACAATGCCCCCTTCATCTCATCTCCACATTGCCTCCTTCATCTCCACAATTCCCCTTCCACAATGCCCCCTTCATCTCCACAATGCCCCTTCCACAATGCCCCCTTCATCTCCACAATGCCCCTTCCACAATGTCCCCTTCATCTCCACAATGCCCCCTTCATCTCATCTCCACAATGCCTCCTTCATCTCCACAATTCCCCTTCCACAATGCCCCCTTCATCTCCACAATGCCCCTTCCACAATGCCCCCTTCATCTCTTCTCCACAATGCCCCTTCCATCTCCACAATGCCCCTTCCACAATGCCCCCTTCATCTCCACAATGCCCCTTCCACGATGTCCCCTTCATCTCCACAATGCCCCCTTCATCTCATCTCCACAATGCCCCCTTCATCTCAACAATGCCCCCATCTCCACATTGCCTCTATCTTCAGTCCCTGGTGGTCTAGTGGCATGGTTTGACAGATCTGTGCCTCCTTTGGCACAGATCTCTAGAAGTGAAGCTCCCGCGCGCTGCTGTAGTAATGCAGAGGCTGGGAGATGATGTAATCTCCCAGAGCTCTGTATTACTACAGCGGTGCGCCGAGTGGGAGATCAGGTAAGTGACTGCTGCGGGCAAGGGGGTCGCAGGCGGTGGCAGGGCCACTGGAGTGACGGGCCTGATCACAGGTGCGACCGCTGCGACCCCTATTGTTATGCCACTGGTATGAGAGATATATTCGCAGGTTTCCCACTGACTGGCTGTATCGGTCAAGTCTGCCATCTAGCTAAAAGACTTGGAATCTGATCCACAGACCAGCCAGCAGCTCTTCAGCAGAGCCGAGATCGCAAGATATAAAAATAACTACTTCATTAGAACTATCTACAAAGTGTGCTTGCAAACCAGGCACACTTTGTAGACCATTCCAATGAGGTAGTTATTTTTACATCTTGCGATCTCGGCTCTGCTGAAGAGCCGCCGGCTGGTCTGTGGACCGGATTCCAAATCTGTCAGCTAGAGCGCTTACGTCAGTCAGGGGGAAACTTACTTGAGAATATCTCTCAAAGGTTTTTTAATGTTTTTTTAATGGCTACAATATAAAATAAAATTATTAATTATTAATTATTAATATAAAGTATTAATATCACTTTAAGCTAGTGGCCTAATGAGTAAAATGGTACCCTGTAGGTAAGGGATTACATACCACAAGGACTGTCAGGAGCATAAAACTGTACCATATACAAACTTTTTTCCTTACTTTCTGAAACATGACTTGCCTGCATTAAAAAGGATGTAACAACTACAGTCATGGAAAAGTTAGACAAGGCATACCATCTGGTTGCATCAAATGAGTATTCACTTTCCTTCCTACCCCTCGGCTAATGTGGCTAAGGGTTTCCAGAAGTTGGTGCTATAGGATAAAATATGAGAGTTTTTACATTTCAACTCCTTCAACATTATGAACAACTTTGAATGCCATAGAAGTTCCTATTGTATCCTTAGCTATTGCTTCCTCGAAAAAAAATGATACTCATTTTGTAACAGAACGGTACTAAGGACAAGGGGTCACCCGCTAAGATTTGAGGAAAGGAGATTTCGTCTGCAACAGAGGAAGGGATTCTTTAAGGTAAGGCCTGAGGAGGTGGTGCTATTTTAATATATTAGATGCCTTTAAATAGGGCCTGGATACTATTTTAAAAGAGCAGAACATAGAGGGATATGTATGTTAGCACTGGAATTAATACTTATTTAGTGCTTGTTGATCCAAGGAGAAATCTGATTGCCATTTGGAGTCAAGAAGGAATTCTTTCCTCCATTCAAGGCAGAATTTGAAATTGCTGAAATAAGATGGTGATTTTTTGCCTTCTTTTGGACCAACAGAGGTAGACAAGAATAGGAAAAGGGTTGAACTTGATGGATGCAAGTAACCTAAACTGGTAACATACCAGTGGGTGTTCCAGAAGTACTCAACTGCACCTACCACATTCTCACAATTTTATTTTCCTTTTTGATATAATATGTCTGCACTAAAATGGCTATAGCAAATACAGTCACGAAGAAAAGGTAAAGTCCTAATATATTGTAAAGTAGATAATCTGCCACATGAAATAAGGGGTCACTTGCATTATAATCCTTAGACTGGTGTGCACAAACATTTCTAGCAGGTGGAGGTATTAGAGCCAAACCAGATATTTACATTTCTAATATTTCAAAAATTATGAAATATTTGGAAAATATAGACTGTCAGACTATATTCTCTAACTACTGTCCTCCCAAAAAATGGCACTCCCATTGATGTGGTGTTGATATAACGCACTGAGGCAGATGCACAAAACTTCATTCACCACATTCACCACAGTCTACAATTATCCATATAACATCATATTATTTTGAAATCCTAGCAATTCAGTATAAGGTAAAGGTAGACAAGGCATACTAATTTACAAAGTACCTGATCTGCATCAAATGAGGGGACACTTGCATTTCTAACCCTAGGTTGGTATGCACAATCATTTACAGTTGAGTGGTAGGGATTTGTTTTCTTCTTTTTTGCTTCTCTACATTTCTACCACTTCAGAGATATTGAAAATTTAAATCTTTGAAAACTATAAAATTTCCTATTGTATCCAATAGCTATTGAACTCCAGAGAAAAATGGTACATACTGCAGAGGGTCAAAGGAGCATAAAAAATATGTAGCTCATTCAACATTGTTCTTTTCTTAATGACTGGCAGTGACCATGTGTGACAATGCCAGTCTGATAGTAAGGGACCACTGGATAGTGCAGAAACAAAGGGCACCTTAAAGGCTTTGATCCATCACAGCTGTACCCTCTGTATCCCCTGTAGTTACTCCACTGGAACAAAGAAGCCAGATAAACCCTCCTTCATAATCAGCACTCACATCTCTCTTTCTCACACCAATACACATACATATACACATCTCATAGTCATAGTCAATGAACTACAGATACACTTTCTGATACCTCAGCATTGTTCCACTGTACTCATAGTCACAGACTCAAACTTAAACTTTTGGGTGTTCCAGCCTTGTTCCCCTGTCCACTGGTAGTCACAGAACCCCCACATACACTGTCTGACCCTCCAGCCTTCTTCCACAATTCACTGGGAGCCAAATAACCACATATATAAGCTGTCTAAAATGCCAGCCTTGTTCCACTATCCCTCTGGTAGTCATGGAACCACAAATACAATGTCTGACACCCCAGCCTTTTTCCACTGTCCTACTGGTTGTTACAGAACCACCACATCCACTGTCTGACACCCCAACCTTGTTCTACTGTCCACTGGTAGTCACAGACCCTCACATACACTGTCTGCCACTGCAGCCTTGTTCCACTATACATTGGTAGTCACAGTAATTCACATACACCGTCTTATACCCCAGCCTTGTTCCACTGTTCACTGGTAGTCACAGAGCCACACATACATGATCTGACACCTCAGCCTTTTTCCACTATTCACTGGTAGTCACAGAACCACACATACACGATCTGACACATCAGTCTTTTTCCACTATTCACTGGTAGTCACAGAACCACGCATACACGATCTGACACCTCAGCCTTTTTCCACTATTCACTGGTAGTCACAGAGCCACGCATACACTATCTGACACCTCAGTCTTTTTCCACTATTCACTGGTAGTCACAGAACCACACATACACGATCTGACACCTCAGCCTTTTTCCACTATTCACTGGTAGTCACAGAACCACGCATACACGATCTGACACCCCAGCCTTTTTCCACTATTCACTGGTAGTCACAGAACCACACATACACGATCTGACACCCCAGCCTTGTTCCACTATTCACTGGTAGTCACAGAGCCACGCATACACTATCTGACACATCAGTCTTTTTCCACTGTTCACTGGTAGTCACAGAACCACACATACACTATCTGACACCTCAGTCTTTTTCCACTGTTCACTGGTAGTCACAGAGCCACGCATACACTATCTGACACCTCAGTCTTTTTCCACTATTCACTGGTAGTCACAGAACCACACATACACTATCTGACACCTCAGTCTTTTTCCACTGTTCACTGGTAGTCACAGAGCCACGCATACACTATCTGACACCTCAGTCTTTTTCCACTATTCACTGGTAGTCACAGAACCACACATACACTATCTGACACCTCAGCCTTTTTCCACTATTCACTGGTAGTCACAGAGCCACGCATACACTATCTGACACATCAGTCTTTTTCCACTGTTCACTGGTAGTCACAGAGCCACGCATACACGATCTGACACCTCAGTCTTTTTCCACTATTCACTGGTAGTCACAGAACCATACATACACTGTCTGACACCTCAGCCTTTTTCCACTATTCACTGGTAGTCACAGAACCATACATACACTATCTGACACCTCAGTCTTTTTCCACTGTTCACTGGTAGTCACAGAACCACACATACACTATCTGACACATCAGTCTTTTTCCACTATTCACTGGTAGTCACAGAACCACACATACACTATCTGACACCTCAGTCTTTTTCCACTATTCACTGGTAGTCACAGAACCACACATACACTATCTGACACATCAGTCTTTTTCCACTATTCACTGGTAGTCACAGAACCACACATACACTATCTGACACCTCAGTCTTTTTCCACTATTCACTGGTAGTCACAGAACCATACATACACTATCTGACACCTCAGCCTTTTTCCACTATTCACTGGTAGTCACAGAACCATACATACACTATCTGACACCTCAGTCTTTTTCCACTGTTCACTGGTAGTCACAGAACCACACATACACTATCTGACACATCAGTCTTTTTCCACTATTCACTGGTAGTCACAGAACCACACATACACTATCTGACACCTCAGTCTTTTTCCACTATTCACTGGTAGTCACAGAACCATACATACACTATCTGACACCTCAGCCTTTTTCCACTATTCACTGGTAGTCACGGAACCATACATACACTATCTGACACCTCAGTCTTTTTCCACTGTTCACTGGTAGTCACAGAGCCACACATACACTATCTGACACATCAGTCTTTTTCCACTGTTCACTGGTAGTCACAGAACCACACATACACTATCTGACACCTCAGTCTTTTTCCACTATTCACTGGTAGTCACAGAACCACACATACACTATCTGACACCTCAGCCTTTTTCCACTATTCACTGGTAGTCACAGAGCCACACATACACGATCTGACACCCCAGCCTTGTTCCACTATTCACTGGTAGTCACAGAGCCACGCATACACTATCTGACACATCAGTCTTTTTCCACTGTTCACTGGTAGTCACAGAACCACACATACACTATCTGACACCTCAGTCTTTTTCCACTATTCACTGGTAGTCACAGAACCACACATACACGATCTGACACCCCAGCCTTGTTCCACTATTCACTGGTAGTCACAGAGCCGCACATACACGATCTGACACATCAGTCTTTTTCCACTGTTCACTGGTAGTCACAGAACCACACATACACTATCTGACACCTCAGCCTTTTTCCACTATTCACTGGTAGTCACAGAACCACACATACACGATCTGACACCCCAGCCTTGTTCCACTATTCACTGGTAGTCACAGAGCCACACATACACTATCTGACACCTCAGCCTTTTTCCACTATTCACTGGTAGTCACAGAACCACACATACACTATCTGACACCTCAGCCTTGTTCCACTGTTCACTGGTAGTCACAGAGCCACACATACACTATCTGACACCTCAGTCTTTTTCCACTGTTCACTGGTAGTCACAGAGCCACGCATACACTATCTGACACCTCAGCCTTTTTCCACTATTCACTGGTAGTCACAGAACCACACATACACTATCTGACACCTCAGTCTTTTTCCACTATTCACTGGTAGTCACAGAACCACACATACACTATCTGACACCTCAGTCTTTTTCCACTATTCACTGGTAGTCACAGAACCACACATACACTATCTGACACCTCAGCCTTGTTCCACTGTTCACTGGTAGTCACAGAGCCACACATACACTATCTGACACCTCAGTCTTTTTCCACTGTTCACTGGTAGTCACAGAGCCACGCATACACTATCTGACACCTCAGCCTTTTTCCACTATTCACTGGTAGTCACAGAACCACACATACACGATCTGACACCCCAGCCTTGTTCCACTATTCACTGGTAGTCACAGAGCCACACATACACTATCTGACACCTCAGTCTTTTTCCACTATTCACTGGTAGTCACAGAGCCACACATACACTATCTGACACATCAGTCTTTTTCCACTATTCACTGGTAGTCACAGAACCACACATACACTATCTGACACCTCAGTCTTTTTCCACTATTCACTGGTAGTCACAGAACCACACATACACTATCTGACACCTCAGTCTTTTTCCACTATTCACTGGTAGTCACAGAACCACACATACACTATCTGACACCTCAGTCTTTTTCCACTGTTCACTGGTAGTCACAGAACCACACATACACTATCTGACACCCCAGCCTTGTTCCACTGTTCACTGGTAGTCACAGAACCACACATACACTATCTGACACCTCAGTCTTTTTCCACTGTTCACTGGTAGTCACAGAACCACACATACACTATCTGACACATCAGTCTTTTTCCACTGTTCACTGGTAGTCACAGAACCACACATACACGATCTGACACCTCAGCCTTTTTCCACTATTCACTGGTAGTCACAGAGCCACACATACACTATCTGACACCTCAGCCTTTTTCCACTATTCACTGGTAGTCACAGAGCCACACATACACGATCTGACACCTCAGCCTTTTTCCACTATTCACTGGTAGTCACAGAACCACACATACACGATCTGACACCTCAGCCTTTTTCCGCTGTTCACTGGTAGTCACAGAGCCACGCATACACTATCTGACACATCAGTCTTTTTCCACTGTTCACTGGTAGTCACAGAACCACACATACACTATCTGACACCTCAGCCTTTTTCCACTGTTCACTGGTAGTCACAGAACCACACATACACGATCTGACACATCAGTCTTTTTCCACTATTCACTGGTAGTCACAGAACCACACATACACTATCTGACACATCAGTCTTTTTCCACTATTCACTGGTAGTCACAGAACCACACATACATGATCTGACACATCAGCCTTTTTCCACTATTCACTGGTAGTCACAGAACCACACATACACTATCTGACACCTCAGTCTTTTTCCACTATTCACTGGTAGTCACAGAACCACACATACACTATCTGACACCTCAGTCTTTTTCCACTATTCACTGGTAGTCACAGAACCACACATACACGATCTGACACCCCAGCCTTGTTCCACTATTCACTGGTAGTCACAGAACCACACATACACTATCTGACACATCAGTCTTTTTCCACTATTCACTGGTAGTCACAGAACCATACATACACTATCTGACACCTCAGTCTTTTTCCACTGTTCACTGGTAGTCACAGAGCCACACATACACGATCTGACACCCCAGCCTTGTTCCACTATTCACTGGTAGTCACAGAGCCACGCATACACTATCTGACACATCAGTCTTTTTCCACTGTTCACTGGTAGTCACAGAACCACACATACACTATCTGACACCTCAGTCTTTTTCCACTATTCACTGGTAGTCACAGAACCACACATACACGATCTGACACCCCAGCCTTGTTCCACTATTCACTGGTAGTCACAGAGCCACGCATACACTATCTGACACCTCAGCCTTTTTCCACTATTCACTGGTAGTCACAGAACCACACATACACGATCTGACACCCCAGCCTTGTTCCACTATTCACTGGTAGTCACAGAGCCACACATACACGATCTGACACCCCAGCCTTGTTCCACTATTCACTGGTAGTCACAGAGCCACGCATACACTATCTGACACCTCAGTCTTTTTCCACTGTTCACTGGTAGTCACAGAGCCACGCATACACTATCTGACACCTCAGCCTTTTTCCACTATTCACTGGTAGTCACAGAACCACACATACACGATCTGACACCCCAGCCTTGTTCCACTATTCACTGGTAGTCACAGAGCCACGCATACACTATCTGACACATCAGTCTTTTTCCACTATTCACTGGTAGTCACAGAGCCACGCATACACTATCTGACACCTCAGCCTTTTTCCACTATTCACTGGTAGTCACAGAACCACACATACACTATCTGACACCCCAGCCTTGTTCCACTGTTCACTGGTAGTCACAGAACCACACATACACTATCTGACACCTCAGCCTTTTTCCACTATTCACTGGTAGTCACAGAACCATACATACACTATCTGACACATCAGTCTTTTTCCACTATTCACTGGTAGTCACAGAACCACACATACACTATCTGACACCTCAGTCTTTTTCCACTATTCACTGGTAGTCACAGAACCACACATACACTATCTGACACCTCAGCCTTTTTCCACTATTCACTGGTAGTCACAGAACCACACATACACTATCTGACACCTCAGCCTTGTTCCACTATTCACTGGTAGTCACAGAACCACACATACACTATCTGACACCTCAGCCTTTTTCCACTATTCACTGGTAGTCACAGAACCACACATACACTATCTGACACCTCAGTCTTTTTCCACTGTTCACTGGTAGTCACAGAACCACACATACACTATCTGACACCTCAGTCTTTTTCCACTATTCACTGGTAGTCACAGAGCCACACATACACGATCTGACACCTCAGCCTTTTTCCACTGTTCACTGGTAGTCACAGAGCCACGCATACACTATCTGACACCTCAGCCTTTTTCCACTATTCACTGGTAGTCACAGAACCACACATACACTATCTGACACCTCAGTCTTTTTCCACTGTTCACTGGTAGTCACAGAGCCACACATACACGATCTGACACCCCAGCCTTGTTCCACTGTTCACTGGTAGTCACAGAACCACGCATACACGATCTGACACCTCAGCCTTTTTCCACTGTTCACTGGTAGTCACAGAGCCACGCATACACTATCTGACACCTCAGCCTTTTTCCACTATTCACTGGTAGTCACAGAACCACACATACACTATCTGACACCTCAGTCTTTTTCCACTGTTCACTGGTAGTCACAGAGCCACACATACACGATCTGACACCCCAGCCTTGTTCCACTGTTCACTGGTAGTCACAGAACCACGCATACACGATCTGACACCCCAGCCTTGTTCCACTGTTCACTGGTAGTCACAGAACCACACATACATGATCTGACACCTCAGCCTTTTTCCACTATTCACTGGTAGTCACAGAGCCACACATACACTATCTGACACCTCAGTCTTTTTCCACTATTCACTGGTAGTCACAGAGCCACACATACACTATCTGACACCTCAGCCTTTTTCCACTATTCACTGGTAGTCACAGAACCACACATACACTATCTGACACCTCAGCCTTGTTCCACTGTTCACTGGTAGTCACAGAACCACACATACACTATCTGACACCTCAGCCTTTTTCCACTATTCACTGGTAGTCACAGAACCACACATACACTATCTGACACCTCAGCCTTGTTCCACTATTCACTGGTAGTCACAGAGCCACACATACACTATCTGACACCTCAGTCTTTTTCCACTGTTCACTGGTAGTCACAGAACCACACATACACTATCTGACACATCAGTCTTTTTCCACTATTCACTGGTAGTCACAGAGCCACGCATACACTATCTGACACCTCAGCCTTTTTCCACTATTCACTGGTAGTCACAGAACCACACATACACTATCTGACACCTCAGTCTTTTTCCACTGTTCACTGGTAGTCACAGAACCACACATACACTATCTGACACCTCAGCCTTTTTCCACTATTCACTGGTAGTCACAGAACCACACATACACTATCTGACACCTCAGTCTTTTTCCACTGTTCACTGGTAGTCACAGAACCACACATACACTATCTGACACCTCAGTCTTTTTCCACTGTTCACTGGTAGTCACAGAACCACACATACACTATCTGACACCTCAGTCTTTTTCCACTGTTCACTGGTAGTCACAGAACCACACATACATGATCTGACACCTCAGCCTTTTTCCACTATTCACTGGTAGTCACAGAACCACACATACACGATTTGACACCCCAGCCTTGTTCCACTGTTCATTGGTAGTCACAGAACCACACATTCACTGTCTGACACCCCAGCCTTGTTCCACTGTCCACTGGTAGTCACCAAACCACACAAACACTGTCTGATGCCCCAGCCTTATTCCACTGTCCACTAGTAGTCACAGAACCACACTTACACTGCCTGACACCCCAGCCTTATTCCACTGTCCACTGGTAGTCACAGAACCACACTTACACTGCCTGACACACCAGCCTTGTTCCACTGTTCCACTGGTGGTCATGGAACAAAACATACACTGTCCGAAACCCTGGCCTTGTTCCACTGTCCTCCACTACTTAGATTTGTTTTGTGGAACCCTTTGTACTTCTTCAGTTGAACACAGTGGGAGGACTAGTAATTTACAGGAAGAAAATACACATAGTATCTGTGCATAAACCAGGAGTGAACAACATGCAGCACATTAGATGGGTTTGGACTACAACTCCCAACGTTTTCATCCAGCTATTGGCCAGATGAAGATGATAGGAGTTGTCATCCAACAACGGCTGGAGGGCTGCATTCTTCTTGTCCACTGTGTGAGTTCTTGGATGTTTGAAGCCAGTAGACCACTCTGACACACAGTGTCACTGCACAACAGAGGGGTCTCTGTAATTTCATATATCTACGTTGGTTACCTCTAATCCAATCCCAGTGTATGCCTAGGCAATGCATTCATAACGGGTATTCTTACCTCTGCGGCTTCCGGGCAAACAGGTCCAAAGAGGGCAGAGATCTGCTGCTTACTGAACTGGCTGATAAAGGCGCTGAGAGACGTCTTGGCACTGCAGCCACAATCAGCATACACAAAATCCAAGGTATGATTCCCCAGTAAAGATGCGTCCCATTCTCTGTTTACCTTATCAATGGCAATCTGAATGGCAGCGCCCAACCGCAGGGCACTAAATGGATAGGAGAAATTCCATGGAGCTTGGAATCCCACCAGTATCTTAGAGGCAGCAGCATCTTTTCCATGCCCCAGGGTGTAATCTGTGCTGTTTATAAGTTGTGCTCCTGTTAGGGCAATGTGAGTAGACACCATACACAGTAGAACCAACATGGTAGATATATGTGGGAGGATGGGAGAGATGCTGGAAAGTTCAGGTAATGAATGTTGATTTTTCATAGTCATGAAGAGACCATGAACAGTTCTGCCTAGGAAGACTCTGCTATCTGTCATTGTGCCCTACTTATACCTGTTGCTTAAATATTAGCACTAATTCTCTAGTGTCTCAGCCCTCAGCCATGTCTCCTATTAAACAGGCCTAATTAGCAGAAACCCACTATCTCTTGTCCATGCTTTCTGTCTGATTGCATATTCTGTAACCCTTTCATCCTAGCGAACACTAGGCCTTCTGTATAAGAACACATATAAGCAATTCTGGGGTAAATGAATTGCTTTATATTAACTAGCATTTTAGAGGTTAAAAGTCCAATTTAAATCAATGAGAATTTTTTAGTTCTCCGCTATGGTATAATTGGTTTGCTCCAGATTGTTAACTACACATCCCACAGGCTGTACTCACTTGACGTTTAAACCCTTTGAGTGCCAGAGAGGTAATCAACACCTTGCGTTCCAATGCGTTGGATACTTCTCTGTCATCCAAAGGGTTAACCTAGTATGTATTTGGTATCTTTGCACTCTGGAATGATGATAATTATTTCTATTTGTTTCAAACGTCTGTGGGTCATATCCACATAGTAACAGGACTAATTCCGAGACAAACCAAGCACGCTATAGGAAAACATATTGATTCTCCAAATTCCAATTAATTTAAATGGGACTTTTAACATCTTGAATGATACAGAGGTTTCCAAAGCATTGCTCAGCTACCCCTGTGGTCCTTTAGAATCACTTAAAGGGATAGTAATGTTTCATAATAAAAGCAGCTGTAATTAATCATCATAGCATTTGGACATTAGAGTGTGTAATTTCAATTCTGTCAGAGTTGTAGTTCAAGAGTAATTCAATGATACAGTATCCCCCTCCCGCCCCTTTTACTGATGTAACACTGCTCAGCCAGATCAGAAGGGAGCTGCCCAGGTAGATTGCAGAGAGGGACAATCTTCAATTAAAATAAGGGAAAAACCTGAAAAACTTGTCAAGGGGGGCAGGGCTTTCATTGTTCTCATAGGAAGAAGATTGTCCCCTGCTGTTATCTGTCTGGTCTATGGACTGCATTCCATATCTGAGAAGAGATGGCTTACACTAGGTAAAAGGGGCGGGAGGGGAAACTTTATCCTTCAATTACTCTTCAAACCACAACTCTGACAGTATTGAAATAACACTCTCTATGGCTGAAATACTATGAAGATTAATTGTAGCTGCTGTTTTTGTGAAACATTACTATCTCTTTAAGCATTTTCATCTAGCGAAATGACACTTTCCAGACATAGACAAATCTACAGGGCAAAAAAAGTATATAGATTATAGTAGGAAGGACACCTACCTTGGTAATCATCCTGTTAACCCATTGGATGCTAGTGAAATCTCCAGTGCATTACGAAGGAGTTAAGCAAATGAAGATCTACTTAATTCTGTACTTACAGTTCACATTTAACCCCATGGATGCTAAACAACACATTACTCTGTCATTCACTTGAGACTTCTCCATCACACAAATGGATAACCCGGAATCACACTTGTTTGTGGATATTGATTTTAACCCCTTAAGGACAAGTGGGGTTTGCAACACATTGCTTCAGAAATGTTGTGACTTTACACCATTTGCTTGCATGTGCTATGACCGACATCAGGAACTTGCTGACTTTAAAGGAGCAGTAAAAATATATATAGTAGGGGTTTTCCTGTTGGAAACAAAAAGGGTACTCCCACTGCTGAGAGATGCATACTTCCAGTTTTATTACAGTTTAACAGTGCCCTCTAGTGGTTAGATTGCAATTAGTTAATCTGTTACATTCTAATGGAAAGGAAAGTCAGTGACATACAGTTCTCCATAGAATGTGATAGAAACTGCTGAGTCACTTCCTGTCAGTTAGAGCTATCAGGAAGTAAACGCACAGTAAATTCACTTCCTGGTTATTTGAACTGTTATAACTTTTTAATAAAACAGCTGACAGCGGTGGTAGTGCCCTTGTTTTACTTGGGAAGTTAAGCTCTATAACATATTGGTTTTCATAAAAAGACGTTTAATGCTCCTTTAAAATCTTAAGTGCAGTGTGTGTGCAGCACAGTAATCATACCCTGTAGTATATACCCTTAAAGGAGCAGTAAACTTTTTTTATGAAAACACATATTTTACAGAGCATTTCCTGCTGAATAAAACAAGGTCACTCCCATTGCTGTCAGATATTTTATTCAAAGTTTATAGCAGTTCAAATAATCAGGAAGTGACTTTACTGTGTTTACTTCCTGATAGTTCTGACAGAAAGTGAATTTACTGTGTTTACTTCCTGATAGTTCTAACTGACAGGAAGTGACAGGCAGTTTCTATCACATTCTGTGGAGAACTGTATATCTCTGACTTTTCTGACTTTCCTCTCCATTAGAATCTAACAGGAAATCTAATTAGAATTTGACCACTAGAGGGCACTGCTAATGTAAAAAAAACATGGGTTTAAACTGTAATAACTCTGGAAATATATATCTCTCGGCAGTGGGAGTACCCTTATTTTACTCAATAGGAAAATCCCTACAATATATATTTTTTCATAAAAAGAAATTTACTGCTCTTTTAAGTGCAGCAACTGGCACTGTATTGGCAGATACTTATGCAGACCCCTGTGCTTTGTTGATTATTTAATAGACATAATTGACGGAAGCAAAGCACAGGTGTGACTCTCCTCTCTGCGTTTTTTTTACTTTTATTGACACAGAATAATGTTTTTTTGCATGCAAAAACAACAATTGGTACTACAATATTTTGTTCAATCAAACATGCTTGTATACATGTTCAACCTTTTTTTGTTGTAATATTTTGTTTGATTGAGCAAATTTTGCATTCAAGATCAACTTTATATATATTTTTTTTGCCAAAGAAAATGCTTAACCCTTTTTTCCTACCTATTTCCTTGATATTAGTATATCTCTCAAATGTCCCTCTTTAGGAGATGTTGGGGATCCACACCTCCTAAGTGTCCCTCTTTAGGAGATATTAGGGGTCATTAGCTCCCAAGTGTCCCTCTTTAGGAGAAATTAGGGGTCCATACCTGCCAAGTGTCCCTCTTTAGGAGGTATTAAGGTCCATACCTTCCAAGTGTCCCTTGGAGAGGGCAACTTTAGGAGCGATTATCTCTCAAACCATAGAGGTTTGAGAGATGACACTGGGGGCAATACATTCATTTTTAATATTAATTTAATATTGGGATTAGTAATAATTAAGTATTACTATCCCTTTAACTAAATCCCAATTTTTTTAATACCAGACTAATTTTGACCAAATTTACAAGCTTCTCGGAGACTGGATCTGACTCATGAATCAAAAGTTATAATTATTCCAGAATTTTTAGTTAACGTTTTGAGTGTCGGGGGGGGGGGGGGGCAGGAGTATGCAACTCATTGCTTAGCCTCCATCTCTGGCACTCAAAGGGTCAACATAAAACAGCCATTATAACGATATCATTGATGCACTAGCGCACAGCTATGATACAGACAGCTGTTAAGGGAACTGTTCCTTGGAGTCTATCCTCTTAAATCCCTGTAAGGCGTGCAGGTACCATATTCACCATCGCACAAGGGACTAAGCCACAGGGGATTTATTTCTGAACCCTGTAGTGTTTTCTGAGCCTTGATCACTCCAGGAATTTGATGATTAGTATCAGGTAATGACAAGTTCATTGACCAAACGCTCTCCTTGAGAGTAATTATACCGCAGAGTGAGATCTCCCACAGAGATTCATTGTTGGTCCAGTGTTCAGGTGACATGTAGACTGAGCTGTGATTCTGGGAATTCGTTTCCCAGTCTCACTCACACATTCATCATTTTAATTAACCCCTTGGATGCTAGAGAGGTCTCCAGTGCATTGTGAAGAGATTAATATATTAATTAAAAATCACACTTTTATTTGAACCGTTGCTGTTTTTTTGTTTGTTTTTTTGTTGAAGGACCTGATGACATGTTATGACCATCACGGTCCTTAAATACTTAAAGAGATAGTAATGTTTCAAAATAAAAGCAGCTCCAATTAATCTTCATAGTATTTGGGCCATGGAGAGTGTTATTTCAGTACTGTCAGAGTTGTAGTTTAAGAGTAATTGAAAGATAAAGTATCCCCCTCCCGTCCCTTTTATTGATGTAACACTGCTCACCTCAGAGCAGCAAGACTGTTTGGATGGATCACAGAGAGGGACAATCTTCAGTGATCATAAGGGAAAAACCTAAAACACCTGTCAAGGGGGGCAGGGTTTTCCTTATGATCAATTACTCTTGAACTACAAATATGACAGTAAT